>VWZN01015760.1:724710-766227 GCA_013396955.1 Regulus satrapa | reverse complement strand
AAAAAAAAAAGGCAGAAAACAAATTTTGATGTCTAAGACTGTATAAGTTACTGCTAGATTTATAGTAATCAGTGCCAGGGAGTGGCACCCTTGGAGGAAGAGCCAGTGCCTGCAGCAAAAATCTGTTTGGAGGAAGCTGTAGTGATGCCTGTCACTGTTAAAGAATCTCATTTATGGAAGAGAGTCACAAGCTTTTTGGAAAGGAATTGTGAGCCAGGGTAGACAGCATGGAGAAGATGTGGGGGATCTAACAATACTCAGCAGTGCTTCTTAAGAGACAGAAATAACAACATTTATCAGCAGCAGGTAATCAGCAAATTGCCCAATCTTTAAGGCCCCATCACATTTTTCCGTTTGCCCTTTTATGCTTTGGAGGCTCGGTGTGTCTGAAAGCCAGCACACAGCCAGCCCAGTTTCCCTTCTGACCAACACTGGAGTGAGTTGTAATGAGAACTTGGAGTGGTGAGTGAATGAGAATTAACTAATGAGAACTAATGAGAATTAGAGTGGTAGCGGTGGCAGAAACGTGTGCTGCCAGAGTGACATTCACTCCTGAACCTTGCTTATGGTAAGAGGGATGCCTGCTTCAGCTTACATTCTTGAATATTTTAAACCTGACATTCATACCCTGTCTTTTACTACCTGCAGGTTTGGCATACTTAATGTACTTTGAAAAAAGCACACCACTGCACAGAAACCTCTGCAACAAGTGTTGTGTATTAACCACGTATATATGACAGAAAAATGTGTATCCAACTAAAGCCTCTGTTACATACACACACGTGCCAGCGACACCTTTAAAGTTTTCAGCATTTGGTTTTGGTGCTTAAAATTCAACAATGCTCATGCTTCAAAAACTGGAAGGATAACACGAAGACATGAGGTGCCTCGGGGCAATGAAAGTTACTTCTTAGAGGTATTTGTGACAGATGATTTAAAATAGGATGCTTAGGTTTTATTACTCAAAATCATTTTTGTGGGCTGTAAATATACAGGAATAGAGTAAACCCATTCCTAGTCTCTCTAGGTTACTTCTTCTCCTTCACTTCCAAGAAATCCAATTTTTGTTTTAAAAAATGTACATGTAATTAAAGGACATGTAATTCAGCAGAAAGTCTTTAAAATGCATAACTGATTATCTACTTCCTGTAATTGCCAGTTTGTATATTGAAACTTAGATTGAGTTGGCAGACAATAAAAGATTATTTTTTAATTAGATATACTCATCCCTATCATTTGGGAATAGGGGATATTTTCTACCACTGCTATTCTTCCTATCCGGGAACATGCAGTAATCTCTTGCTTGCTATCAATGTAATTTTTTTCCTAAATAAGAAATAAACAGAAGCTGCCTCTCTTGCAGAAACAGCACAGCTAGGCTGTGTTTTTAATTTCATAGGATAGTGGTAGCTGCATCGTTTATATGTATAATATGAAAAATAGCAAGGCTGTGTACCTTAACCAGTTTAAAGCTCTGAGATTCACTTACAATCCCTGAGAAATATTTATATTCATTGTTCATTAGAAATTGTGTTTTCGCATCAGAAGATTGTCAGCACAAAATTAGCACCCCCAAACTATTCTATTATAAGATCCCAAACTAATTTTTTTATTTTCCTTGTGACAAATGAAGCAATTGTTTGCTGCATTAAAAGACATCTCATGTAACCTCTTGCCCTGCAAGCTCCATCTAAAATGACAACAACATCTCTAGAGACCTTTTCTTGCTTGATAATGGGCTCTCAATTTATAAATCTTTCCTCATGTGGGGACTGCATTCCAAAGCCATCAATAGGGTCCCCACACCTCTCCCCCTCAGCCTGCCCTGCTCCGTCTGCATTGCTGTCATGCGGTGACCAGAATAGTCGATTTCATGGCAAAGTGATGGGTGATTTTGGGTTTATTTTGAGTTCCCCTTTTCTAGCCACCAGAAAAGGAGGTGGTAGAAGCACTGGCCATCCTTCCCAAGCCTTCTGAAGAAGCTGCCATGGACCCATGTGTGCAGGCACAGCCTGTCCTGGGTTCACATTTCAAGACAGGAAAGGATGTTTTGTGCTTTGGGGCATGTGGCAAAAGCTGCTCCTCTAACTGATGCTATATCAAATTTTGATGGCCCCTAATTTTTGATTAACCTTCTTTCCACGCCTGCTTCCTCTTCCAGGTTGTGCTTGTCACAGAAGTGCCTGTGCAGCTCCTGCTCATGCCATCCCTGATAGCTTTTCCTCTTGACTACTGTTAATCTCCTTCTATTGCATTTTTTTCCCTGCAGGCCTCTCTCTCTAAACAAAAAGGATGTGATTCTTCTCTCACTCCCACTGGCTTTAACCTGGTGTAGTTTCCCATGTCATTATTCATGGTTTAAATGAGGCTAAGTGAGAGAAGAATGGTGCACAGCGATTTTCATTATGCCAAAGCCGTGCTATTCTCTGCAAGCAGGCTATGGTATTATATCCCCCTGTCCCTTTACCACTTTCAAAGGCTTCCTTTCCTCCTGATCAAGCTCAATAGAATGCTAAAGACTTCCAGATCTTGTTTTTGAGCTTTCCTGACCCTGCTCCTCTGATCTCATATCCACTCCCACACAAATTTACTTGGATTTTCTAATCTGGCTATCTCCTGCGGCTGCCCAGCTCTGAGCATCTGGGTGTTTGTGGTTATTTATGCCTGCCATTTGTCTGATACATCAAATCCATGAGTCATTTCCCTCTCAGGCTTACCTTTGCAGCTTCTCTCACCCTCCCAGCTGGTGAGCAGGCACCACTGGCACCCTCCCTCTCCACCTCCTCATGGCTGCAACGTGATGCCTCACTGCACAGCTCTGGTTGGGTTGGTATGACTCTTCTTTCTCTTTATGATTTCACAAGACCTGGTGGCTTTTCTTTCTTGCACCAAGTGTCCAGAGACCCCTCACCTGGCTGGTGTGTGTACACACAGCCATTGGGACACGATGCTCTTCCCTCGATGTCTCCCCCCAACACAGCTGCCACACTGCCCTGCCAGACACTCCACAACAGACTCCTTTTTCCAGCACCCTCCATCCAGCTGATTTCCATCTCTTCTCTGCCCCAAAGGTGTCTGAGAAGGCTGATGGGCTGTCCCCTGAAGGTCTACGTGGCTGTGTCCTGCTGGGCACAGCAGGATCATGGGGTATCTCTAATTGTGAATCCAGGGTGTGATTTACCTACTGATGGCACCACACGGGCTTTCCCAGCACCATGGGCTTTCTGGTCTGTACCCAGGCACCTTCCTGTGATTAAATAGTGCTAATAAAGCAAGCTTTGTCAAAGTTGGTGCTTTTCAGGCTGCATTTTAATGACATTGGCTCAGGATTTATGTTCCTGTAATAGGATCCTAACGTGTGCTCCTTCCTTTCCTTCAGTAATTGCTCTGCTGCCCTTTTTGTGGAGAAGGGAAAGTGAGAGGTGGTGAGCAGCTGAGCAACCTCTAGCTGCTACTGCATCTTCAGGAGGCCTTTCAGGCTGGCAGGTGTAACCTTTGGAGAAGACATATGCTATCATCACTCTTCCACTTCACCCAGAGAGCTACAGCTCAGGTGATATGTGATCAGATGATTCAGAGAAGAACCCCAGGGCAGGGCTGCCTAAAATATCAAGGTGTCAAGTGTACTATAATCTCTATATAACTTCCTTTTCTATTAGTGAACATATATGTTCACCTTTTGCATGCCCTGCTGCCCAGAGCAGCAATTTTCATGTGCATATGCAACACTTGAGAGGTTTGTGCATCTACCCAAGGCTGGAGTCGGTGTGACTTTTTCCTTTGCAATAGGTCCAGCAATGTCTTTTGTCTCAGTATGACAAAAGCATTTGAGATTACCTAGACAAATAGGAAGAAAATACTTACATTTCTGTAAAAGTGACAGCATCACTGCTAGAAATTATCTTAAGGATCTTTCACTACACCAGATGGTTTGATCACACTGACCTGGAGTGACATCAGAGAAGCTGAGCCTTCTTCTGAGCTTCACCTTTTACAGGCTGATTGGTCAGTGGGTACCATCCTCTGACCGTACACCCCTCACCCAGCATCTGCTTTGCAACAAGTTTGTGAGAAAGCTGTGGAAAGTGGAGTTTTTGTAGAGTTTGACCATAGGGAAAACTGTGTCAGATCTTCTATACCTCCTTATGCAGGGATCAATGCAGGGAAATGTGAGGCAGTCGCCCCAATTGTCTTTGATGGGAGTGAGTACTGCTGGGAAGAAACAAGGTTGTATTCCTGAAACCTCAAGGCACTTCTCTGGAGCTGCCAAGTTTTCTCATGAAGTCAGTTGATCACAATTCTATCTATAATTTCTGTCTCTTAAGACTGAGATTCCTTGTGCGGACTGTTTGGTTCCCTTCCAGTGGGATACTTTAACCAATGTTCTGCACACAACAGAGCAGGCAGCACTGTAAGATCCTTCATATCCAGTGAAAATGAGTGTTCTGAGCTATTGTACATTGAGAGCATACGCTTTCTTCCCCTACAGTATTTTAAGTTAAGTTATTCATTACCTCTGTCCAGGATTTCAGAGACCATTCAAGCAGAGTAAAAAATTCACGTGCATTTTCTGCACGTGCCCAGATCTGCTCTGGAGCACGTGTGATGTGTCCAGCATTTCCCAGAGCCAGGGGCCTTTGGTCTGTACACTGGACAGATGGTCTGTATATGCACAATAAATGCCATGTGTTTCTAAGCACAGACCATCTGCAAAACGTGGGCAGAGCATGACTGATGCTTCCTGAAAGCCTGGGACAGAAATATGGCAACCCTATGGCTGATGCTCTGCAGTGTGACCGACACCAGGATTTTTCAAAGGGCTTTGGCCTTTCTCCTGCTGCTGATTTCAGCAAATCTTCCAGAGCAGATGCTGAGCAGGGCTTGGACTCCACGAGTGGGTCATTTGGTGGGACAGATGTTGCACATGCTGGGTATGTGAGTGCAGCAAGGGAAGGCAAGGACACGCTTCACTGGGAGGCTGTTTGAAAACTGTGGTGCAGCGTGGAAGGCTGCAGAGTGCAGCTGAGGTCAGGAAGATATTTTAACATTAATTCAGTATGATGAAAGGGCCGTGTGGCTCTTTTAATGGAGTTCTACAGATTAAAAAAATGGATCTATTCATTTTTAAAGCTGTTTTATTTATTCCCTTATTAATCACCCTTGAGATTATACTTTATTGTAAAAGAATCACTATTTTCTTTTCCAATGGATACCTGATTAATACATTGTAAGCCATATCTGCCCTGGCAAACGACAGTGATGTGTTTCCCAGCTGATAGCTAAATAATTCTCTAAATGGGTTTTTATCTCAGTATCTCCAGTAGACTGTACTGCCCACTTGATGAGCCCTCCCCAAGCAGAACCAAATTTACTTTATTTTGCACTAATTTAGAATTGTATTAACCTAAACATTCAGCAGTGAGAAATTTCCCAAAAGCTTTTCTGTTGAGTTTTCCCAGTTGGTACGACTCGTGCTTTAAACTCTCCCAAATGAAAAGGTCATGCCATTTGTTCCAAGCCTTACTCGAGACTTTCCTATTGCCAATATTTATATAGAACACTCTCATTAGCCCAGTACTGCTGCCTCTCAAGGGTATTTTGTAGGTTTTTCAAATTTGCAGCTCGCCATCGTAAGGAAGGAAGAGAAGGTAGCTTTTGGGGCAGACATTCTACTCTCAGAGAAGCAAAACACAAGTTTTGGGAATGAAAATTCCCATCGTCCCACTGTGGATGTGGACTTCACTGTCTCTGGAGTTTCTGGCTTCTGAAGGTAATTCAACAGCACATCAGAAGAAGTTAATTTTAACCTCTTGTCTTGGGTCACCTCAGTGCTCTAATTTCCCATTCCCTTTTGTTTTCTCTCCCCTTTCTCCATACCCTCCCAGCTACCAACTCTCTGTTTGGATGTGCTGGGTCACTGTGGTCTGCAACACCAAGAAAGATGGAGACTCTCCTGAAGGTGTTATGCTTTTTGAGCTCAGCCTCTCTCAGATGTGGTCCTTGCCATGCTTCTGCAATTGTCAGCCATCCTACTATTTTTAGCTCGATTATCTTTGCTGAAAAATCACTGTGTGTAAAGTAACCATCTAAATTTGCAGCTGGAACCGTCAAGTCTTTCAGCTGTTGCCTGTCTGCTCAGCTCCTTTTCAGACTGTTTATTTTATTCATAGGGCTGGACAACCTATTTCCATTTACTTCTGTGTCCTTTGCAACATCTCATTCAGTTTGAGTTTTGGGATTGTAGTATCAAGCTTCTTGGCCTTGAAAGTACCGTTCTCTTTGCTGATTGTCTTTTTTCCATTCTTTGTTGGCCCTTTGTTGATTGCTATTGCACTTGGTTGAGGTAGCTTACCCATCCACTTACATTAACAGTAATTTTTACAGGCTTTATTTTTCCCTGGCTTGGGATATGTACTGGAGGTAGTTTCTGTACTTTTGGCTGAAACAAATCACAGGCCTTTCCCACATTCATGCTTTTCTGCTTTTTAGGCCAGCTGAGCTCACTAATTAGTCCCCTTAATTTCTCAAATTTTGCCCATTCGAAATGTGGAACCTTAATTACAGACCTATTTTTGTTTACCCTTCATTTAATTTAAACTGAATCAACTTGTGATCTCTCAGTCAAAGGTTATTTTCTTTGATCACTTCTTCTCTAATGCGCTTTCTATTTACCAAAATGAAGCCTAAAATAGCATCAGTGGTTCAGCACTCTTTGGTGAATTAATTTGTTGGCAATTACATCTAAGACTGTCTGGGCCGTGCTGCCAGTAGTACTTCTGTGTCTGTGAAAATGTATTTATTTTCCTCAAATCTCCTTCCTTAATGACACGGTGCATCGTCTGTGATATTGATAAAGAAGAAAAATGAAATCCTAAAAAATCTAGAGAGGAAGAGAGAACACAACAGGGAGTGTTTTTAGTTCACTGTGTAATTCTCTAATGCTGTATGCATTTCTGGTACATCCCATCTCATAAAGGATATAGAAAGCATGGAAAAGAGGTGGTTCAGAGATGGGCAGCAAGAATGCAGTATGGAAGAGCTTCTGTCTGAGGAAAAAGTGACTGAGATAAAAGGCTTCAAGCTGGAGATAATTTGAGGTATCAAGATTGACAGCTGGGATGCCATAGAAATGGGAAATAAGCAGGGATTGGTCACTGTACTCCCCTAGATAAGGGAATATAAGGGGGTATGAAGAAAACCTAGCAGATGTTTAGTTCAAAGAAGGCAGAAAAAAAGTTTCTTCTTATGGTGTGCGGTTCTGTGAAACTTCTTCTTGCCACAGGTTGCTGTGCCTGTTTTATAGGGTTCAAAACAAACAAACAAAAAAGAAAACCAGCCTTAGGCAGATTAATGGAAGAAAAAAAACAAATCAAATGAAGACTTTTGCCAGTACCTCTGACTCAGAAAGCCTATGCAGGCAAGGTGCTTATCCCAAGGAAGAATGACCACAGAATTTCTGTCTTATATTCTGCCCTGGACATCTGTCTTTGGCCACTTTTTGGAACGAGATGGATTTCTAATGTGTAGGAATACTTCTATAACCCCACATACAGTGATAGGCAAAGGACTTTAGCATACTGAGATTTTTACTACTCCAAAATTATTCCCACTTCGTGACTAGGGGATAACATATGAAGATTATAGGGTGACAAGGCACTTGAACAGGTTACCCTGAAACATGGATGCCCCATCCCTGGAAGTGCTCAAGAACAGTTTGGATAGGGCTCTGAGCAATCTGACCTAGCAAGGATGTGGAACTAGATGGTCTTTAAGGTCCCTTTTAACCAAAATCATTTTATGACTCCATGATTACTCGCAATTTATTTTTGATTTTCCTCTCTCTGGATATTGGTACAAGCCTGGGCTGTGCTCAGTTCTGTGCGGTATGTCCTTGCCATTTCTGTTTAACTTCCAGTCACCTTTTCAGTTGGAAATGATCTCAGTGCTTTCTCCATGCCCTGGTAGGCAGTGTGTCACTGAGAGAAATGCCAGGGAGGCATGGAATTCTGCTCCAGGCCTTCTAAGGAATAAAGGCATCTGAGGCCAAACAATTAAGAAAATGTGATTGTCTAATAATTATGACCAAGTTAATGGCCTCATGTATTGCATACCTGTGCTGCGGTGTTCTTAGGCATCAGAAATTCTGTGAGTCCATTGAGAGCACTGGACTCTGCTACCAACACTTACCCTGCTCTCTCTTACCTCTGTTTGCAGAAAATGCTGCCAAAGCTGAGTTCATATAACGCAAACCTTTAGCAGCTGCCTGTTCCTTTAATCTTTCACATATGCTGCATTCAGCCTCCTTCCAGTAAAAGGCACATGTTTTTCGAATGCTGCAACCTCCTATAGGAGGTCTAAGTTTTGACTTATGACCTGCAAACCAAAGGTAACCAGGAGTGTGCAGTTGCATGAACTTTGGAGTTGCTCAGACAATGGGATTGTGTTCAAAGAACTGGGATCTTCCACCCTGCTTTTGGTAACTGGCTCTTGCTTACACAAAGACATAGATCTATCTTTTGGAGACATGTGGGGAGAATAGTCTGTCTTTCCTGGATTGTTTCCTTCTCCAACTTTTGTCTTGTCTGCTAAGGTCATTAGTTCCTCAGGCAAACTCTCTGCACTGTTTGTTCAGAGCTTAGAACAAAGAGATCATAGCCAGGCCCCCAGACACCACCGTAATGCTGCTATGAATGATCCTTTTTCAAACTGCACAGATCATACCGGGGAAGTCCCACTTGGATGTTCCCAGACTGGTCATATGCACATCATTCTGACGATTGATTTTTTGTGGTTGCTTTGAAAATCAACAGTTTACTATGGGTTCAATATGAACAGAAAAATAAAGAAGCAGTGTTCTTACCATGTCTCTCATGAGATAATCCCCTTTGGATCTTTTCCAAGCTTTCTTCTTCCTGAGGACTGTTTTTTAGAGCTTTTGTCCCTAAAAATCTTTGATCATTGTGCCTACATTAGTCTACTTTTGGACCACCTCAAATTAAAGCTCATCAAAAGTTGCTAATTTTTTAAAACTCACAGATGCATTTAAAAACCTCTTTTGAATACTTTCCTACTCCTTCACCTCCAAGAGTTCCTGTTTTTCATTAACACATTGTTTTAAAAAACCTTTTAATTTCTTCACCTTCACTGTATGTCAGTCTATGGCTGATTGATTCAGCATGTTCTCAAAACTAGGACTAGAATCCTTCCTGTTTTCTTCAGCACTTCCAACTGGAAGCTGTCCTGCCCTTGTTCTGACTCTTTATCATAGATATTTTGTCCTTCCATTTGTACTTGCAACTTCAGGAAGCACTCCCTCAGTTTTTTTTCTCTGAGAGGACCACCCGGAGCTTGCTGTCCACATGAAGCCTCTCAGCTCCTGCCTCATTTAGTGGCTTCTGAGCCTGGTTAATAAAGTCACTCACCAAAATATTTTGCATCTCGCTGTATCAGTTGAAAGAGGCCTTTTGCATCAGCATGAATTTATATATAAATATGTATGTGCCATCCTGCTAACTTAGGGTTCTGTTTACCTGCTCAGGTGTCTGTCTATCAAGCACTGTTCTCGATGGAAATTACTTCAATGTCTCTTCGTTACTTTGAAGTGATTTCTAGACAGCCACTTATCAAAGAATATTAACATTGATAGATAGATCTATTTCCCTATTCCTGCAATTAAAAATTCTATCCATTGAAACGGTTTTTATGGGCTCACGACTGAAGCAAAAAAAAAGAGGAAATTTTGCCTGGGAATGCAATAATACTTTGTGTAGCAGAGGGCAGTAGGACCAAGTACAAGGAATGTGATATTCCAATAAGCACACCAGGAAGAGGAATTGAGCTCCACTGAATTCAGCTAGCTGTTAACTTCCATGAGGCAGAGTCATCCCTCCCCTTCTCTCTTGCACTACTCTGACATAAGCAGAGATCCTGAGAGCTGGTCATGACAAAAGGTGCTATGTAAGCAGTGGTAGTCTTAAATACAAGGGTTTTTTTTTTTGTTTTGTTTTTGGTTTTTTTTTTTTTTTTTGTTTTTGGTTTTTTTTTTTTTTTTTCTTCCGTTCCCCTTTTCTCTGATGTGTTACTGCTTTATACATTCTGAAGTTTAGGAACTATCAGGATTTCTGGACCTGATGCTTTTAGTTTATCGATCAGGAGTATTATGTGGCACCTTGAGACAGGCTGGTTTCAGCAGACCTCTTATTTGACAAGGGCTATTTACTCTCTCTGGTTTGGGGCATCTAATATAGATAGCTGAATAAGGCATCAAGGCCTACTGTTCAGTCACAGGACTTAACCTGGACTGCTTCACATGAAAGTTCATCCAAATATCATTCTTGAACTATTTTGGAAAATTAGGGGATGCACCTCCTGGAAAATTACACAGGGATCTAGTTTGCATGGGGCAAACAGTATAGTATCTTTTCCTTTCTCATGATTCCCAGAATAGGCAGGCACTAAATCAAGTTCTGCACAGCAGTGCTCACTGCTGCAGCTGGTATCAGTGTGGCTGTCACTGTGCTCTCACTACAGCAATCCTTTCATATGATACATGAGATGTTCCTGGCCTGGATTCAAAGGGCAAAGGGGAGAAGGATAACAGCATAGGTCCTGGCTTTTGTGCATTTTGTTTACTGGAACATCCTTTTAACCATTCAACAGTGTACATTGCTGGGCTGGGCAAATTCACTAATGTTGCCCTTGGTAGGAGGATCGAGTAATAGTGCCATATGCTCCTCTGCAGTGACATGCAATCACTGTCTAGAAGAATTTTAAAACTGACAACCAGATTAGACTCATTTATGCTTTCGTTGCTCTACTCTAAGAGTATACACCATCACTTCAGCAGTGTCACTGAAGTATCTGTGCAAAGCAGAGATGTAGAAGAACCAGGAAATCAGTTTTTTCCTTAAATAAGTATTTTTTCTGTTGCCTGACTTTGTTTTAAAGGAACACTTACTTGTCTCCTTATTCGTGGAGTCAGGGCTCTGTGCCACCACTCCTTGCTCTGGAGAGCTGCTTATCATGACTTCATCTCTGTGACCTGAGATGTTCCCTAAAGACCACTGCCAGGCTGGGTCCTCACAGCCATCTGAAGAGGTGTGGAGCTCCCTGGATAGGAATGAAGTATCCTCAGCTCTGTAAAGTCCTTAAAAAAAAAAAAACAAAAAAAAAAGGGGAAAAAATAAATTAAACAATGGGCAAATTGGTAACATTGAACCTGGTGTGTTCTTTGCAAGACTCTCAGATCTGTGCTGGCTCCCACCTTAATCCACCCCTGCTGACATGCATCAAGCATAAATCAGCACAGAGCCTGGCCCTCGTACTGTGTAAACATTAACTAATTAATCCTCCTTACAGCCTTCAGAGGCTGCAAAGGAGTTATTATGTACTTCTCTTCATAGACTCTGTAACTGCAGCAGTGTGGATAAAAGATTAAAGGGCACAGACGTAATGATTGCTGAACTTGGGTGCAGAAGAACTCTTGGACCTCTCTTCTGAGCACTTTTCACAGAATTTTTTAGCAGTCCCAATTGAATAATAAACAGGCGAGGCTGTATAAGCTATTTCAAAACAAGATTTAGGGCCTTATCCTTATCTGTGTTACGCCTACAAATCCACAGAAATTCTGTTTGCTCCTTGAAGGGGTTTTCAGCAATGCTGAAAACCAGAATCTGGCCTATCATATTAATATAAAATGTGAGGAAAAAATACCCAACAACCAACAAAGGGCAATGCTGAATATAAGTTTGTTACAAGCAAATTGGTTGTGTTTGTTTTTTTCTACATTAATGCTGTCCAGCCTTCCCATGTGTATTCTCACGGAAATGACTTCGTTATATCAGTGAGGTATATTGAAAATGAAATCAGTGGCAACACCAAATGTGCCCAGACATGACAAGACTTTTAAATAACAGCAGAAGAATTCTATCTCCTTTCCTGTTTGTTCCATGTTAACTTAAGGAGATTGGTGCTGACTTTCTGGAATGGGTGCAGCAAGCTGTAAATGATGTATGAAAATTAAATGAAAAGTCTCTGCCCAGGACATTGTGCACAGCAATCATTGCTGAGGCTAGTTAATAGCTCTTTGCTCCTGCACACTCTGACATGAGATGGAGCCAGAGAAGCCAGCAGTGCAGAAATGGCAACAACTTCCCAAAAATATCCTAGGCAGGACATCTGCTAATTCTTCACTCAGCCTCATTTTGGGTGGTAGTGTCCTTCAGCAGGGTGGAAAGGGAAGAGACCCAAATGTTTATTACCCTTCTTGTATGAGCCAAGTGGTTTGCTCACAGGTAAAAGAACAAGTCAGACCATGATGCCAACTTCTCAGGTCCTGTTTTTTCCTGCCTCTCTTTCACAACTTTGTTTACTGTCCTCCTGCGTTGCAACATCAGGCCCCTGGGGCTGCGCAGTTGCAAGAGACTCCATCAAATGGGCAGAATGAAGCTGCTCCACGTGTGTGGGCACAGTTGGCGCCTGGTGGCTGTGTCAGCAGTGCTGGGCACGGTGACAGAGGGCAGTTCTGTGACTGGAAGGCTCCCTGGCAGTCCCACTGCAGTGCAGCACCGCAAACAGTGATTGTTAACACCGTTAAAAATTCATGCAAGCCCGGGTTCAGCAAAGGCTCTGCTATGTGGAGTCTCTGTGGAGATAAAGAGGGCACTGCAGCAAGAGTAAAAAGCTGATGTCCTGTCCTGTACTGGTTAGAAGTTCCTCTTCAGAGCTCTGGGCTTGATCTACTCTGGTGTCCTCAGGTGAGGGAATTGCCAGAGGTTTCAGCAAACATCTCTCATCTGACATCCCCCTTTGGATACTTGCTATGCAGCTCTCTGCCCCTCACTTGCTCTTTTTGCATAAGTAACTGATGCAAGTGTAAACTACACCAAACAGAAATTAAAAAATAGTACAAATTAAGCAAGATGTCATTTGTGTGGTACTCCTTTGCAGCCCAGAAGCAGAGGGAGAAGGGATTTAATTTAGGCCAGTCCTCTGCTACATTTCAGATAAAGGATTTTTAATCTAGTTGTAAGTTGATAAAAATACCCCTCTCTGATCCTGCAGGCAACTTTTTCTGCCAATTTTCTTTGCACAGAGAAGAGAGGGGAAGAAATAATTGAAAGAACACTGCTGCATAGAAAATGACACTGACGGAGTAATGCACTTTGGAACTGCGTGCTCTGCCAAATCCTTGTTTTCTACTCTTTTTTCCTTCCTTTCTTCTTCAGAAATTTAAAGCTATTGGTATTCATCAGCATGATTAGGTGGTGGGTTTTATTTTTTTCCCCTAGCACTAGCCAGGTAGCAGTATTTTAAACAGAAAATGATTTGATTCCTCTGTTCTGGAGTGTTATTTCAACTTTCAGAGTACAACTTGTTCCTTTCCACCTCAAGCAGAAAAATTTCAGGGTTAATTTATTCATCTAATTGCTGGATGCACATGTGGTATTGCAGTCCACAGTGATTTTATGGACTTAAGGCTATGGTAATGACTTAATAAACATGCATGTGTACATGATTTGAAGGCAATGTATTCTCCTGAATGTAACATTTCAGAAAACACGGCATGAAAAATAAAAGGGTAGCCAGAGGCATATCTCAGTGGAGGCGTGAAATGCTGAGCTTTTAGTATTTTTTCCAAATTAAAGACTCTCTTTAGAAAAGGTATTACCTGTCCAGCTTTCTGACAATCATGAGCATTTCAATGATCAAAAAACCCCTCACAATTCAACACTTTTTTTTTTTTTTTTGTCTTTCTTTGCCTCAATGCTCTTTTGAGCCCTAGGTTCTTGAAATTACTGTGCAAATATTCACGGAAAAGCAAAGTTCAGCTGAGTGGGAAAAGGGAACAGGACAAGTATGATGGACAGCTTTCAGGAAGGGCATGTTAGAAAATCTCTGTTGTGGTCTATGAAAGGATGAGGGAAGTCAGGAGGGAGGGACAAGCTTTAAGAGCTGTTGATTGAGGGGCTGCTTAATTATGCCACGTCAGCTTAAACAGAACCCAATACAAATGCACCTCTGTTAAAGAGTATTAATTTACACTGGTTGACTGTTGAAAGGAAGGAGGGTTGGACCCTGTAAACGTTGGTCAATTTATTATGCTTGAAAGTTAAAACTATTTTTGATTGTCCCATGGTCAATTATTAAACCTGATGGCCTGGATACAACTTCGCACTTGGGAACGAACCCAACAGGTGCCTGGGGGTGCTCACCCTCTGCATGGCTCCTTCTTTTCTCCTCTTCTTTTCTCCTCCCCTACTCACTGCCCTAAGCATGGCACCAGCCAGGATGGGGCTTTGACAGACCCCATATGGCAGGCAGTCCGTTTGCTCTTCTGCAGTCTAACACAGCCCTGACATGTGCTGGCAGTGCTGCCTGAAGTGTTAAGATTTTTTTTTTTTTTTTCCTGATGAGGCCAATTTCCACTGGCAAGCAAGCATCTTCTTGAGTGGTCCCTTAAAAAGTGTCTGGTGGAAAGGTTGGTTCTCTGATAACTGGGGGAAAGGAGTTGCTTGAAATGAGAGTTGTGTTTGTGTACTCAGTTATATTGGATGGGAGGACTCTAGTTATTTAAACTATTTTTTTACCAAATACATACTCTGTTGCTTCATATATCTAGTGCAATGGTTTATAACGACATCCAGATCATTAAAACTTGAGACCAGGTGCCAAGTGGTTGGCCAACAGCAGATGTAAAAATCCTTGAGTCTTGGAAAGGTCTGGATAAGTGTTTTAGCCATTGCCTAGGCCTAAACCCTGCAATATTTAATGGTATTTTTTTCCTGGAACTGAACAGGTCACAGAGTTTCCAAATGTTTTAGCTCAATTTTGAAAAGCACTTGGCCCACTTTTTAGTATAGCTCTGGTGTGGATGCCAGAGGCTCACCTGCACTTAGCATCTCTACTTCCTTTAAGCTGTGACCAGAAAATGTCTCCCTGGCAACACTCAAGCTGTCACTTGAGATGGAAAAGCCCTCCTTGAACAGTCACAGTGAATTAAGCTCCTGCCACAATGGCTATTTTTGACCTTAACCAGCTGAGTCCCCTGGGGATAGCTGTAAGCATTTCAGCATGCTGTGCATTTGGATGCCATCTCAGCCTGCTCTGGCTCAGGAGGCTGTTCTGGGTCATGACCAGTTTGGTGTCTGAAGGTAGATAAAAGGAAGGCCCAGAACCTTCAAAGAAAGTTATGGTTGATGGGAAAGAACATCCTGCATCCCAGTGTCCTTGACTTTGTAATATGTATTTGCCCATCCAACCCTGCCCCTGAAAATCGTCTTTCTGCTGGAATGGATTTTCAAGTTTTATGGAGGTAAATGGTGATGAATTGTTCTGCTTGAGCCACAGCATTTTTCCTCCAAAAAGTCACACTTTTTGGAGAGAGATCTGGTGAAGGACATGACTTTGTGTCTTGTCCTGCTGTGACTCTGAGGCACAGTGGATGTTTTCTCTTCCCTGCTCCCAAGAAACCAATTTTAATTCATTTTTCTATTAAAAGAAAGAGCTAATGCTGAAAAATGAGCCACAGAAGGGCAAGTCTTTTGAAGCCTGTGGTGGTTACAGCTGTTGGCTGCCTTGGTGAGAGCCACATCTCCCTCCCCTGTGCTTGATGCAAAAGCAACAAGAGATTTATTATGGATTTCAGTTTGGTTTATTAGGTCTGGAAGAAGATAGGATGAAATGGTCTCTCACTGTCACATTTGCTGTCCAGGATATTTAAAAGCAGGGGAATTCTCTGTGCATCTGTCCATCCCTACAACTACTGTAGGTCCTTGCTCATGCTGCTGAGTGGCTACTCAGCCATAACAGCCAACGAGAACCAAAAGGACCCTGAGTTCCCTCTGCCCTTGGTGTCCAGCATTGTGCCTCCATTCTGACCCTAGTTCTTGTGCTCCCTGCCGCTTTCTACAGCCATTGTTTTTCATTTTGCCACTGCTAGTTTGGCTAGCGAGGTGCCATTTGTCACAACTGCTTTATTGAAGCAGGGGAGAGATTGGGCTGGGGGGAGTGAGGTGTGCACAGCTTCCCAAGAAACTGTCACAGCACCAGATCCCATCAGCAAAGAGCTGAAGGTGACTGCAAGCACATCCTGGAGAGTGTCATTCATTATTCCCACGTACAAGCAAGATGAAGCTATTCCTCTTTGCCCTCTTGGGAGGTGTTATTTAAAGGAGGAAAAGGCAGGTCTTTCTTCAAAGAGCATACAAGCTAAGCAAACTAGGCAAGGGTGGGAGAAAATAAATATTACCCTGACTACTGAGATCAAAAGCAAGGCTTGGAGGTGCCAAATGATTTGCCTGAGTTGGTGTAAGCAGTCTGTAAAAGAGCAGAGGTGGGAAATGAACCCAGAGCTCTTGCCCAGCAAACAGTGTCCTCTGAAATACCATGTGGTCAAGAAAATGGCAATTTTATCAAAATCTAGGTGTTGGCTGACACCTTAAAACAAGTGACATAATTAAAAAAAAAAAATCTGTTTATCTTTCTGATAGTATTTTTCTTGTATAAAAACCAGTTGGGTTTTTTTCCCCCACTGTTTTCATTATTATTGCTGTTGTTACTGTATTTAATAACTAATAATAAATTATTTTTTATAGAAAAATACATTGAAATTCTTGAGTCAAAATGTTCCAGAATTCCTGCTCTCAGAAACATTTGCAAGTTAATTCCTTACTCTGGCTTTGAAATAAAAAGTATTGGAATATGTTGGCATTTGTCACAAGACAAGTCACATTCTGGTGAAAGATGAAGAGCAATGTGCTTTGTAATATTTTTTAGATATTACCCCTTGATCATCATATTTTACCTAGTTAAAAATAGGAATGATGTTCATTGCATTGGGAAATATGCTTGCAATACACTTGTGTTGTTTTCAGAAAGACTGAACTCTTAATTACCTACAAAAAATTTTGCCTGATACAGTCAGGCACTATGAATATAACCCCTTATTTAACCATTTAATTCCTCTAAGTTAAAGAAAGATAATTTAGAATATTACCATGAAGACATTTGGGTCATGCCATTAATACCAGCTTTATCCTCTGCATCAAAACCAAGAAAAATATTTTATTCTTTCCTTGAGCTGGGGTGTAAGGTTTTATTTTCCTGTGTGAGCAAAGGAGAGCTCCTAACTCTTAATTCTGTATTTCAGATCAAAAAAGAGCACACCCTGGATTCACTTTTCCCCTTGTTGTCACAGGCTGCCTGGCCCCAAAGACTGTTCTGGTCAGGAGAAGAAAGTTAAGTTACTGCCCCCTGACAGACCTCCCTGTCAACTCTTCAGGATATCCATGCTAGTTGGTTTGGTGGGAAAACACCAAAAGTCCACAGAGGGAGGCACTGGAAATGGCATTCAGATGGTCAGGTGACACACAGTGGGTCGGGTGGAAGCGCATGAGAGCTGAGCACAGGAAGGAACCATTTATTTAAGGAACCATTTAATGCCTGTGTAACCGTGTTTCTCTTTGGCTACCAGGATCTCCCCGGAGCACTTGCCCCCTAGCCAGCAGTGAACACATCTGTTGTTGGTAGAGATTTTTCTGTTGACTTATCCCGGGCTCAGGCGCGAAACCGCTGCCTTGAGGTTGAGGGTAATTACTGCTGCATAGCACAGGCATGTGGGGCTGATTAGTTCCAGGCTAGCCAGGGGGTGTTGATGGTTCCCAGGTAGAAATGGAAATAGGACAGATGCTTTGCTCCTGGCAAGTGTGTGTTTAGGTTGAGGCTCATTCCAGAGGAAAATTTGGGTAGCCAAAGAAGAACAGAAGATCTTGCAGCCAAAACTGTAATGTGAATCTCTCACTGCCTGACCCCAAGAGTGACTGGGCTCAATATCTGTTTAAGCATCTGCAGCAGCACTTCTGTGTGCCCGGGGCTGCCCTGCCTTATTGTGCTCCAGGGACTTCACTTGAAAATACATTGAGCACCACTCAAAAACTCTCCTGAGGTGTGCAGGTGACTGTTTGAGTTACCTGAAGAGAGGCAAAGGCCATGTTGGTCATATTCAAGGAGAAGTTGCATCTGCAAAGGTTTTTTGAGGACTGCAGCTCTGAGCTGAGCTAAGGTAACCAAGTTCTGCCTCTCTCCTACTTTTGTGCCTGAGGCTGATCTGGGTCTGATCTTCAGCCCAGGAGTAAGTAGCAACTGCCTGTGATGGTGGCAGGTGATTGAAGAGGGACCAAGGACCACAGTTACCAAAGATATTCCTGTCACAAAGTATTGGGAAATTTTTAGTGATAAGAGGGATGAACACTAGGCTCCTTGGTGACGCTAAGTGCTAGGCTTCAGATCTACCTGTGCATTAATGAAACACTAGTGAAGTTAAAACTGAACTGATTCTCACTGCAGAAGAGCTGGTTAGCCTCTTTTTTTGTTTGTTTGTTTGGTTGGTTTTGTTATTGCCCTCTTTTTTTTTTTTTTTTCTTCACAGAGCTGTGCTTTTATGCTTTTCCATTACACAATTTTATGCCACTTCTGTGGATGAATTAATCTTCTGAGAATGGCTGTGGCTGTCCTTTACTGATGGGGGATGAGGGCAGCAGGAATGACTTCGGTGCTTCTTTAATTACTGATCTCACTAATTACCCTCCAAACCAAGTGGGTTTTTGCTCAGGGCTGTTTCCACAAGCCAGAATGTCCTTCTGGAACTGGTTTACACCTGAAAGGGTAATTGCTTCCTGATTCTATGCTTAAGTATTTCCAAAACTCAACAGCATCTCATCCTGCTTCATCATACACATCCTCCCTCTACAGCACTGGGCTTACCCCAGTTAGAAAAGTTTCTTATTTAGCCCCATCTTAAGACATCTGCCAGATAATAATCCAGACGCAGCCTGTAACTGTTTGAATTGTTTGTCCTCTACATGCCTGATATGGTCAGGATCAGAATTTCCATCCTGTGGTTTATATCATGAAATAAATGGGACTGGCAAAAAACATGTGAACAGACTCAAAAGGGACAGTGCTGTGCCTGAGCAGCCTCTCAGCAAACTCTCAGCCTGCAGCTCCTTCTGCTGCTACTGCTGAACACTGGGCCTTGGCCCACAGGATCCACTGGCACAGTGCCAGAGAAGCAGTCAAAAAAGGAAAAAACCCCAACCCAACCTACCAGAAATCCGCTTTCCTCTGAAGGTCCCTGAGCAAATGTGGTTCTGGCAAGGAAGGAGGACAAAAATGATCCTCTTTGTGGGTGCACTGCACCAGCTCGGTGCTGCCGTGTTGCTGCTCTACAGGCGGCACTTTATGAGTGATGTGACAGCTTCCCTGACTGAAGTAATTCCAAGTACTGTAACATGAAGTGTCAAGGCAGACAGTAGAAAACATTTCAATCCTTTTCATTAGAACAAAGCACTATTCTCTTGACGGCTTTCAAATGCATATTGTTTAGCTATTATGTGCTAACCTTGACTGTTATATTCCAAGCACAATAGCAGTGGGAGCTTTCTCCTTTTTTTTTTTTTTTTTTTTTTTTTTTTTTTTTTTTTTTTTTTTTTTTTTTTTTTTTGTTTTTGTTCATATCTGATCATGGTAAGAGGATTTCTCTTTTTTGCAGGGTCAGTAAAATATTCAGTTCTAAAGGGGAAAAAAAAAAGTAAAAAGAAATATTTATGTTGCTGAAGCACTGAGAAGGAACTTTGAGATCTCCTCTTGTGTCTCAGTTTTCAGGTGGGTCAGACGGTTCCCAGTATGGATTTTTACCCTAGAGTGGCTTGTACTTCTCTTGACAGAAATCAAAGACTGCAAGTGCATCCTACCTAGACTGCTCGTGTGACAAGTGACAAGCTGATGCTAAAGTGACTGCAATGTCAGCTGCTGAAAGCCTCAGGCAATGTGCAGCGGGTAAACGGTTAATTAAAATGATTCTTCAAGGATACCTTTAAGGGAACATGGAGCCTTTCCAAATCTCCACAGGGAGTTATTGATGGAAATTGCTGCTCCACTTTTTCGCTCAGGGATACACACAGGGTGGGTTACCTTAACAGCTTCTGACATTTCATCTGTCTGACCATGAGGTTGCTGAGATTGGAAGATTAAATTGCTCCTGAAAGAATGAGATGTGACACAGGTGAAAGCCAAAGATAAAGATACTGAAATGTGTAAGCAACACATGAAAACCCCTGATAAAGCCTGAGCTCCTTTTTAGGACCAGGTGGGTCATGAATGCTGGAGGACAGAAGTTCTCCTTGCTCTCTCAAAGGGCTTTGTAGCCTCTGCTTGCCCAAGAGCCTGACTGATTTTTTTTGTCTCATTCTCTTGAGTTAACCTTTTCCAGTTTCCACAATCTCATCTATTCCTCATACCTTTTTTTCTCATCTCATTCTTTGTTTTTGAACAACTTTGTTTCCACTTACAAAACTCCTTCTCAAAGTAAAGCACTTCCCATCCACATCCAAATCCTTCCTGACTTCTTTACCTCTTCCCATCCAGTCCTACCTTCCCCTAAGCACCAGCTCCCACTCTCATTTTTTCCTACCCCAAAACTGGAACTCTAAAATTACCCTCTCCTGCGGCCATCCCTTCCCCTCCAGTGGATCCAGCTCTTCCCTTTCCACTGTTTGATTTTTCCTCCTTCCTCGCGCCAGTGCCTGACAGAGGAGTCCCTGATTATATGTCTTCATTGTAATTAAACTGGGCCAGAGCCCATTCGCTGGCACTAAGAGCAAGTGGCACAGCCTGGCTCACGTCCATACAGCTAAACTCTCTTCCTCCCATAACAGGATGGCTTTATCCTTTCTGCCTATTGGGAACAGCCCTTGGCAAGTGCTGCTCTCTGAACCCTGCCCAGACACTGTCTCCCAGAGTACTCCCTAGGACAAGCCAAAACTGTGCCAGGGAGCATGCTAATAATTAAACATTATAGACTGTGCTACAGGCCTTGGTGCTGTTTAATTTACTCGTGAAAATGCAGCTGAGAGAGTGGGAGAGGCAGTGTCCTTGCTTTCAGCTCAGGTATCCTCTCACAGTACAGCCGGCATGGTTGGTTTGGCCCCTGAGAGGACAGCGGTCCCTGAAGATTGAGTAGGAGCCTCTGGAAGCATAAACCTCTTCCAAGCATAAACTTGGCTAAATGTGGGCAGGGTTTTTTAATTTAATGGGGGTGTGGGAAGCATGTCCTTGGTTAAACTTCTGTCCTCCAGCCACCACTGCCAAGTTCCTGCCCCCAGATATAATCATCCCAGCAAGGATTTCCTTGGGTGGTTTTTTTATTTCTTTGAGTTAGAAAACCAGTTTTTTCTACTTCCCCCCTGAGGTGAGGATAGTAAAATTCAGCTAAAGGGGACACCCACATGGGAAATTTTAACTCCTTTAGTTAACATTTAGCAAAATGTATATTGGCTGAAAGCAGGGTCTCACTGTGTGTAGGCAAGGTAAAGCATTTTTATAGTGAGTGATAACAACTTTATCTGCCACAGGTGAATGTGGATACGTACACAGGCTGGGAGAGTGGTGCTGGTATAATCCCTCTGACAAACCCCATTTACCTGAAACCAAACACATGCCAAATGAAAAGGAAGGCCCTAAGCTCTTGGGATGGATTTGAGAATGATGTTCTGAACAGGGTTGGCGTGAAATTGTGCCAAGGCAGAGATAGTGTTGGTCCACTAGCTGCAAGCCTGGGATTTTACTCTGACCCAGGCGTAAATGTCATGTGGAAATCCTCTGTAACCAAATTATAATAGTCAGCCCTTGTGTTTTTATACCCTGAAAGGGTTTGAGACAATTAACACATTCACATCCAGGTGTGTTACACACCCAGTGCCTGTATATATGTGTGTATATTTATAGCCAGCCAAAATATAACACCACTACATATTGAAATGGCCAAAGTAGAGAGGTAGGTTATTGCTGTTTCCTTGGCTTTGAAAGTGTTATAAGTTGCCAGGAGTAAAAACAATAAATAATTACTGTTACTGAATACTAATGTTATTTCTGAAATAACCATGTATATTTTCTGGAGGTTTTGCTTGTCTTTTAAGCCTGAAATAACAGGAAGTAATGTCTGTAAGCCACTTTTTTACCTTTTTTCATATATATATATATATTCGTAGATTGGGTCACTGGTGGGTTCTCTGCATTAGCAATGAATAAAAGGCTGAAAGCAGCTTTTCAGTCAGTGAGTGCTGCCTGGAATTTGTCTTGGACTGCGATTTCAGGTTTGGCCCTGCAGACAGTAATATGTTCATCATCTCATGCTTCATGTAACCACCTCCTTGTGTACAGCATGAGCGAGGATGACTGAAACATGGGCGTTGCCAAAGTGCCCTGTATGCCCTTTTGTCCTGGGTTCTCCTTGTTTCTTTTTCCCAAGCTGCCACCCTGGGTCTCTGTCCTTTCCCAGAGCAATGAGGGCTGTGTGGGAGGTTGGAGCAGCATTCTGAGCCCTGTGTCTGGCTGTGTGGTCTGAGGCAGAACATTTACCTTCTGCAATGCAGACCATGTACCAGCCTGCACATCTTGCTCATCCTATCTAATTCAATGATGTTGCTTCCTATAGTTCCTTTTATTTATTTTTTTTTACTCCCCAAAATCCCACTGTCTTTGTATGAGACTGAAACAGATGTCCACATTACATGCGAATTAGCACATAGTAAGTCCATCCAAGGCAATGGAAAAATACTCTGGTGGGACTGCCCTGAGTTAGAGAATAAATAATAGTGAATTTGCATGCTGTGTGGGACTTGACAGGACTCTCTTGCTGAGCAGAATGTCAGCAGAAGACCATTAGTGCACGGATAAAGAAATTGTGTTATCTCCTGGTGTTGTTTCAAGTCGTTGGCAAATTTCTCTTTGACTCCAGCGGAGAGGGGAGCTGAGCTGAGACATTTGCTTTTTTATGGACGCACTTTTCAACTCAGAGATAAAGATTTTTGGAGGAGAAAGGCAGAGACTATCAAGACAGAAGATGGTTGTGAAAGCAGCAATTGCCTTGGCAGATCTGAGTGCTGCAGAACCCACACATAAATGCTTGAACAGGAGGGAAGAGATCTCGAAGCTGGGACCATCATAGGAGAGAAGCAGTGCAGAACAAGTGGTGGGAAACCCAGGAGAGCAAAGCAGAGATGAGGGATGGGAAAGCCTGGCAGGCCACGGGACTCAGCGCAGTGCAGAGAGCACCCAAATCTCAGAGCTTTGGTCTTGCCTTGGTGTGTCACTTAGGTAGCTCAGCACACTCATGGAAGAATGGTTATCAAAACACTGCCAGCCTCCCTGAAAGAGAGATAGAACAGAAGCTAAATCACAGAGTCTCTCATTAAAAATATTCCATCTGGACTCTTGTTCCCATAGATCTAATGTCTTCTGCTGACTGTTGGCCTTCCCACCTTTCTAAGCTGCCCATGTGAGCACTGCAAAGCTGCAATTTGCTTCCCAGAGAAGCTGTGTTTTCTGCAAATTCAGAGCTGCTCTGGGCTTTGTGACTTTGCAGTTCTTGGCAGAATCCATCCCATTTTCTTTCCCCTCCTGCTCTGTGTGGGCGGAAGCCCTGTGGGGAGGGGAGGAAGGTAAACAGGGCTGAGCAGAAGAGGTTCAGGGAGGCTTTCCACTGGGGAAATGGAGGTCTTGTGTTGGGAGCCAAGTGTCCTCTGCTGGATCCATTCCAGCTCCTTCTCCCCTTTCTGCACTCAGGGAGGATTTAAGCCTTTCCAATACAAGCCAGAGGTAGTAGCTGGGAGAGATCTTGGATTTCTATGGATTTTGGCTCAGACCAGACTTCTTTCCACTTCCCAAGGAAAGTGCACTGATAGCCTGATTTATGTACCCACCTTTTGCTGGGATTTAATGAGAAATTTTATGACACAGAGCTTTTCCAGTAGTATATGCTGGCCTGACTGCACAGCAATAATTGCACAGCAGATGTGTATGGCCATGGCCCATCCAGCTGATGGCAGAGGGTGTGGTGACAGGACTGACTCTGCATTTATCTCCTTTCTCTTCTTCCCGCGTTCTCCCAGGCAGCAAACACTGCCAGTGACAGTGTGGAAGTTCAGGTAGCTCTTCTGTGAATGGAACCTTCTTTCTGACTGTGTTCTGACACTTCAGTGAGGTAAATCTGCCCACGAGGGACATTGCAGTGGGCACAAGGCTGTGTGACTCTGGGGGAAGCGTATCCTTGGGAAGCTCACTCGTTTTGCTTGCTGTTCAAGGTGTCTAGGTGTCTGTGTTGACTGCAAAACCTCTGTCCAACAATCAAGCAGGGCAAGTAAAAAGCTGCAGCATTTTCTGGCTTTATTTCAGCAGTTTAATATTGTACTTAACCTCTCTAGCCTCCTTCTGTGAGCTTTGCTTCTGTGGGTGTTGGGGAACCTGTTTTCTGCTGTGTCCTGCCTTTTGCCTGTGCTTTTTACCTCTACTTGAGAAAGCTGCTGTTTCCACAGGAGGCTCTGGAAAGCCTGTACTGGCACACTGAGCACTCAATACCAATCTTTGCTGGTCACCCTGAAGGCTTCAGCCCTCTCTCAGTGCATAGGTTTGTTGAGTCAGGGTCTAGGAGGTCTCAGAAGTAATTTGTGAATGGCTCCATGTAAGGGATAGGGATGTTGTGTAGGAAATGCCTTAGTTCTGCTGGAGAACACTTTACCTTGGATATCCTCAGCCAGCCAGCCCCATCTAATCAAGAGGAATTCCCCTCTGGTTTTTTAATTAACCATCTTCCAAATCTGGTGTTTCCTTTTTTAGAGGACGTGAAGAAGACACAAACCTAAATTTTCTGAAGCTATTCCTCTGTGAAGACTCAGCAGCAGAATGCTACACTTAGATTTGGAATAGATACCTGGATTGTCTGAAGGGAGTTTGCTGATTTTCTCTCCTTTACTGTAGATCCTTGTTCTTGTCAGGAACAGGAGATGCATGTCCCAGCACACCAAAAGGATCTTCAAGCATGTACCTGCCACAGAAGCAGGGCAGGCTGAAGAATGGGAGTGTGCATAGGGATAATCCTGGCAACATATTTCTAGGGATGCTGGAAGGAGGGAACTGACCACAGTGAAGTGACAGAACAGCTCATTGTCCAGGGCAGTAAGGGACAGCCTCTCCCTGAGGGAGGACAGGCTGGGGGATGAGGGTGGGCAGTGATGGGCTGAAGTCCTACAGGATAGGAACGTGGTGGGCAGAGCTGGATGTGTCCATCAGCATTCCCAGGGAAGGCAAGAGGTGCACCAGATCCACACAAAGGGTACAGGCTGTAGGAAATGGATCCAGGTCCAGAGCCAGAGCTGCACACAAGGCTCCAACACAGATCCAAAATCCATCCAAGATGGGACAGGAGACATGCAGCAGGGTGCTGCAATGTCTATACAAGCCAGTATTTTGCACTTACTTAATTTCTAAACAGAATGTCCTATGGTTTTAATCTCTCCAGGCTACTCCTGAATCTCACTTTCTTTAGGATGTAGCATGACAGTAAAGCAATGTGAACTGAGGACAACAGCATGGGGTCTTCCCTAATAGTCACTTCTGATTAAAAAAAGAGATTGAAATTTTAAAATGGAATTTCTTAAAGCTTTTTGAATCTGTGTCCTAATTTAAAATAATTTATAACCACGCTAGAATTAGTAGGTTATGGATTTTATTCAGTGCACTGCACAGATCTTTGGGACAAACAAAAGATTTATTCAATCTTTTTTTGGATGTATGGCATTATTAGAAAAAATTTACTTTTGAGGCAGAGATGATCTGTTTCAAGTATTATCCAACACTTAAAAGTTGATATTCTTGTTATGATATGTATTTTCCTAAAAACTCAGATTCATCCAGCAATAACAGAACAGCCTATATTGAGCTGTCATAAGGACTGAGGCACGGGAATTTGTTTCATTACGGTGCCCTTTTTATAATCAATTTTTGTATTTATTTGGTCTGGTGCTCAGAGGAGCAACATTCACCATGTGCAATTTGTGGATGTTCCAGTGTACAGCAGGATGAGAAGTAAAAATCAACTATTCACAAAGCCAGCACATTTCCAGTCACAGGTAGCATTCCTCCTTTTTCAAAACACTAAAAAGGACAGCTTTGCAAGAGAAAGGCATAGTTATTACTGCTTATTCTTGTGTTATCTCTGTTCCACACTACTAATCATGTTTGATTTATCAGTCAAATTTTCCATTATTAATGGAGAATAAAATTCAAGGCTTAATTTAACAAGAACAAACCCTCTGCTCTTAGCACAGCCATTAGATTGTCCCTTTAATTGTCTAGTCCACCTTTCCCCTTTGCATGGTAAATCATTTATTCTAGGCCGGCATTTTCTTTATAAATATTTGAAATTTTGGGTTTTAAATGGACAAAATTACCTAAAAAAAGGACTTAATGTCATCTCTCCAGCTTGTGTAAGAGCGAGGAGAATGCCTGCCTCCTGAAGCTGGCACCAGGGAAGGAGGGAGGCCCCTTGGTGAAAAGCAAGTAATGAAGTTGCACTGCAAAGCAAAAATCATCTGAGAGCAGAAAGTAGGGCAATCTTTTGAATATGAAGTTGTGAGTCTCCAAGGAGAACCTGTGAGTTAATTATTGTTAGGTTTTCAGTCTCTGGGGCCTCTTGACCGTGTCTTCCTTGCCTTCCTCCTTGACCTGCCAGGGCCTGCCCGCATGGAATTCTTTGTCCTGCAGGTCCCTCAGCTTTTCACTACAGCTTTTCACCTACAGATTTTCACCTGCCTGCCCTCAGCTTTGCAGGAATGAGCAGGTTTGCGATATGGCTTACTCTAAATTAACTCACTTGCTCCCTGCTCCCTCGGCTCTTCCATTAGAAGGTAGTGCAGACATGCCCTGGAGAGGAGAGAGAGAGCTCTGGAAGACATCCTTGGAAACATCAGCCTAAAAAACAGACTGGATTTTTAGAATAAGAGTTTACGATGTTTAAGTGATCAGCTTCTCTCCAGTGCTGTGCAGATTCCCTGGCTGCTGAAGAGTTTCAGGTGTGTGAAATCAGGGCATCTAACCAGTGACTGGTGACTCCAGGTGCCTTAATACTGCAGTGCCTAAAAATGCTATACAGGGAATAAGAGATTAGATTTAATATATGGAAATTAGACAGCTTTGACATGTCTTTTGGCACCTGACTCTCTAATGACCCAAAAGTTTGGCTCCACGAGTACATAGGGAAGCTGAGTGTTGGGCTTCCCTTTTAGAAGAAAAACAGTATCTATACTGTGACTCAACTATATTTATGTGTATAAAATCGAGATAAATTTTCCATCTGCTTTTAGTTTTGCATACAGAGAAACTTCAAAGGCTTCCTCACTGTTTATTTTTATGAATGAACATGTGAAAACACATACAACAGTGTAAATACACAATCTTGAACAGAGGAGGGTGTATGCACATATACAGTTTGGTGGTGGATCCAAAACTGTATTTTTTTGTCCAGCAAGCAAGCCCTATGTTTCAGCTTTGACAAAGGGCATAGTCCCTCAGAAAGCACCCTTATGTTAAGAAATTATATTTTTGAGTAATGTGGGAAATTTCTCATGTTGGAAGGACAGGGCAGGCCCCCTCCTGATGAGTGCACAGAGGTGAAAACCAGCTCTGGCCCCACAGGGGCTGCAGCCATCGCCCTGCAGACCTCGCTGGGAGTCCTGCACAAACTGCAGGCTGCCTATTTGGATCTGCCAGCAGCAGTTTTCTGGTTCCAAGCACCATATCGCTCCCTGGCACACAAATTTCCCTCGGATGAACCAGTCAGCGCCTGGGTGACGGCTTGAAAAAGCTGTGCAAAGCCTGGCTGAACACAGAAACTTCTGCACCTTGCCTGTCTTGTGTGCAGGATGAACAACAGCAAATCCTAAGTCATCTCCTTGCACTTGGAGTAGTGACAACTCTCCGACACATGGAAAGGGGCCAGCTACCAGACCAGCTCAGTTTTCCTTGTTTAATCTCTTAAGCACATTTTCAGGCTTAACTGCTTGAGTGGCAGAACCCCCATCAGCAATTTAAAAAAGCAATTATTTTGAATCTCTTCAGAAAATATTTTTATCTGCATGATTCTGCTCAGTAGCTGCGTATTAGAAACGGTATGAATCACTCCAAAATATTAATTGATAAGACTCACGACCTTAAAAACATTATTAGGAGCAGGGTGTGAGGCATGCACGGTTCCATTCTGGCCAGGGGGGACACAGAATTTTAATGAAAGAGTGTTAATTATCACAAAGATGATAGAAAAATCTTTAGTTGAAAAGTTTCCTGTATGGTTGGTTGTGCTTTATGCCCTCCACTTCACACAAAAAGACATGTGAAGTGAGTTATAACTCTGCAAATCCCTACTGAGAAAGTCACTTTTCTAGAAAAGTATTTTTTTCATACCACTGTGCTCCTCTGAGCCACCATAGCAAAGGCATGAGTGGCAGCTCTGTTCCCTCTGATCTTCCTGCTCCTAACAGTTCTGTTTTTGTAAGAACGATCTATTGTCTGTAGTTATTGAATGACATTTAGGAAAATTTCCATTCGTGTTTTCCTGTGCAGGCAGCGAGTCCTCCAACATCCTCCACTGGTTATGGTGGAGTCAGAGATAAAAGAGACCCACTGGATTGCTTAATTTGCTGCGCCTGCCTTTCTCCTGCTCAAGCTTGTCCTATTTTTCAGAAGTGTTTACCTGATTAGCACATCCAGTTACTGATGTGTGCACAAGGCTCAGTCCAGGTTTTGAATGTTCCCTGAACCTTTCCCTCCAGATCAAAGCTCCCACATCCTCCCGCGCCAGATCAGCCTCCTGCTGAAGTCAGAGTGACTTTGGCTGTTAACTTTGGCCCACGAGCACATTCCCAGAGTGCAGAATTAGGTGAGGGCTCCAGCTTTTCGCTGCACCAGGACCTTTGTTGGAAGCAGAATCCGAGCCTACGTGTTTTCACATTATCAGTCATTTGTGAATTCCTTATAATTTTTTTAATGACTTTTGCAGAGAGCAGTCAGATGCTATTAAAGTTTTACTGAATTAAATTGGAGAAACTAATTTTGCTCTTAGTATTTTATTTCAGTGTGTAACTTGATTTTTAAGGAGCACTTTGTATCGCATGGCCGTTTGCGTTTGCTTTATAAGCATAACATAAAGGTTTCCCTGGAGTCATGGAAAAATTGCCTTCTACGTCCCCTATCTAATTAACACCATGTATGTTGCCTAACTCCTTATAATTCACTCCTGAGCAGAGTATATAGAACATGATTGGAAAAATAATTTGAAGCAATGAGAAAAAAAATGCCTATTGTAATATATATGATATGGCCAAATGCACTTCCAATCAAATTATATTAAGAGAAAGAAAGGACAGCACACTGAGATATCTGATGTTGGAAAGAAACACCAAAGGCTTAATTAAAAAGTATGCTTATGTTTTTAAAGGGCACTGTGTTTAAAGCATAGTAATGAAACCCGTCTTGCTGAATAGCTCAGTGACCTGTGTGTGTCTGGGCTGAGGCTGCTCAGCTCCCTGTTGAGAGCTCTGATCCTCCATCCCGTGGGTCACAGAGGAGCTGCTAAGCCCCCGGTGTGTTCTGGTGGGTCACAGGTTTCCAGGAGGGAGAGCAGCCAGCCAGGGCACAGTTAATTGCAGGGCTGGGGTCCGTGGTGAGGACACAGCAGATGAGCCTCTGCAGTTGAGTAAATCCAAGTACTGCCTCGCAGCTGGGGGGGTGGGGTAAGACTTTAAACCATTCTAACCAGATTGTAAGCACTGTCTGGCCCTGGAGAGGGGATTTTTCAGGTTGGTTTTTTGTTTTTTGTTTTTTGTTTTTTTTTTTTTTTTTTTTTCTTTTCTTCCCATGGAGCCTGAAAGACTAATATGATTTGGAGAGAGAGCAAGTGTCAGTGGACTCAATTCTTGCCTGGTGCATGAGCAGTGGAACCAAATTCCAAATGAAGAAGTTAACCCCTTCCCCTCCCCAGATTTATTGAGGTTAATCAGACCATGCATGTATAAGCCAGGGCAGTGCTGAAGGCAAGAGGGTGGATTTGCATCCTGCATAAATTAAATGTGGAGGCAGAGCAGAGGCACATGCAAAAGACTAAATCCATCCACAGTCATGCAGTAACAGTGCTTGCCACATCAACCAAAGGCAGCCTTTGCTCATGCTGCAAATTTGGCACCTTTCCTCACAGCAGGACTTGGTCCTGACCTGCTCCCTTTGTGTGAGGGACTCTGTCCTCCCCCTTTCCTCTGGAGAGGGAGCTCATGTGAGACTCCACAATCCTCTTGCTTTCAGGTGCTTCCCACTGCTGGGCTCTCTGCAGAGCTGGTCACTACTGGTTGTATCTGGGTGCTTTAAGGCCATGTTACATTTCCTTACTAGAGGGAAAGAAGAAAAAGAGATAAATATATTCATATTTTCTATACATGCACTCAAAAAACCCCATTTCTCTTTAAAGCTTTTTAGAAGATGTGGTGCCATTACTTGAAGGAGAAGCAGGGGGGAAGAGGGTTGAGACAAAAGACGCTAGAAAAAAAAGCTTTTGATTTAAACATAATTAATGCAATGTAAATACAGAATTAAGTGTTTATTTTGTCAGAAAAATGAAAATGTCCTCCCTGATTTTGCCCAGAGCAGGGGATGTCCATGAACACCAAAATGGGTAGAACTGTTCCAGACTGTGGAGAAACACCAACTCTGTTAGGGTTATCATTTCACTTGGAAAAGTTGACTTTGGAAGTGTCTGATAGATATCTCACATGGGGTAAGGAAGGAAGACACAACATTTGACAAATTGGTAAGAGCTTTAAAAAGAAAAGTACACTGGTGTCATAGTGGTCTAAGGGATACAAAACAAGCGTTTTGGGAGGAAGCATTTTGCACCAGAAATCACTAACTTTGCTTTAGCAAAAGATAACTACAACAAATGCACCTAATTAAGCCAAGGCTGCCAAAATTTCTTCTCACTGTATAAATCCAGCCAGCCCCACACTATAGTATTACATGTAGGGCCTAGGATGACTTGACATCAAACTTAAAATAATCCCCTCCCTTTCATATATGTTGATTTATTTCCTTCAGGAGGAAACAGTCCTGACTCCCCTTTTGCTTTTCATTTTCAGCCATGCAGGATTCAAGAGCTCTCTCCTCCCTTTCTAAACTTGGGGTTTTTGCAGCATGGGTTTCAAGGCATCTGCATTGAGTGATTTGGTCACTCTGCCACTCACTTGTGAGGTGCTGGAGGACTCTACTCTCAGCTCAGAAATGCTGCAGACACTTGACACACCAAAGAAGTCAAGAGAGCAGTATGAGATGTTTATTAATTGGGAAATGCAGTTGAGTGTACAGAGTAATTGGTTCAGGGCACTGAAACACAGGCATTGCCTTTTACCAAGGGAAGGGATCACTTGCAAACCAAATTCCTACCTGCATTAACCAAATTGCCTATTGCACCGGATAGATCTCTTATTGAATCAAATCTCTTCTGCCTCTAAACTGCAGCTGTCAGCTCCTGAATTAAATATATTATCTATTAAACACATCACCTGCAAAATGGCATCAATATTCTCTTCCAGAGGTAGGGCAGTTGTTTACAGATCCCTGAGCTGATGAAAAAGGTACAAAAAGACTCCAATTTGGGATAACATAAACTGCACAAAGCACCTCCTCAGGTGAATTGAGATCTGCTTTCCTGGTCACTGCAAATGGAGCTTTATGCTTGCAAAGCTCTTCCTCTCAGCTTCTCTTTCAGGGCCACTGGTATATGATCACACAGTGTGGCACTAATGCTGTTTAAATGAGCTTTGCTTATCAGGATGGTAAAAATGGGCTGATAAGGAGAGCTCACTAGAAATTGAAGCGTCACAGGAAAAATAATGTAAAAATGGGGCCAAGTTAGATTTCAAGGTTTCCCATAGAGTGGAAGTAGAAGGTAAAAGAAAAAGGGACTAGCCAGTGAAAATTAAACCAACTTCAGATTTTCATATTTTTAAGCTTTTTTTGAACATCCCTTGACCCTGGTTTTCTAGGCTTCTAGATCAGGTGTGTATCTTGGCCTCAGGCCTGGATTTTCCTTCCATGGAAACAGGCATCTGGTAAGGATCTGTGTGTGTCCAAGCTGCTTTTTGGGACAGGTCAAGAAGTTGGGTGTTTGAATAGAGAAGTGTTCTCATCTCACTCCACAAACAGCCTAACTTCCCTGGGCTGCTCCAGAGCTTCAGAATTTAGGAACTTTCAGACTCCCCATGTCCTGCAAATCCAGTGAATCAAAGAGACTTAGAAAGCACCCCGAGCTTCTGTGGGTGAGTTCTGTTTTCCAAAAATATCTTTTAATTTTTTTTTTTTTTTACTTTTGAAAGGACCTCTTTTTTATATGGAAAGGTTAAAACCCAAATACTTGAACTCAGGTTAGTGTGCTTGAGAGACAGTTCCAAATATTTTAACTTGATCTCCTTTCTGGTTAAGATCCATGGACAGCTTCTGAGCTATGCACTCTCAGCAGGAACCATTGCTGCAGGAACAGTCAGGAGCTGGGCTCAGGCACACAGTCAGGTTGGGGCTCAGCAGAGTGTGGTTTAATTCCTTGAGCTGACATGGCTTTCCTGTGTGTGATTCTTGGCAGGTCACCAAATCTCCGTGGGCCTCACTCCCTGTCTGCAAAATCACACCTCGGACCTGCTGCCTTGAGAGAGAGCCGGGGAGAGGCCCTTTATTGTTGTGTGTTTAGAAACTGGGGGCTTTCCCTTTGGACAAGGCCCCCCAGACAATCTCACAACACTAATCCTGAGATAAAGCAGGCAGATTATTTTAAATAGTCTGGCAGATGCTGGAGAGGCTCCAGCTATGAAGTGGTCGGGAGGTACAACACAAGCAGCTCGCACAGCACTGAAAAGACTCACTGTCCTTTTGTAGCTCACCCCGTGTGAACAACCCATGATTTATTTACTGAGGAGCAGTTTCTGAGTCACCTTCTTCTCCACATTATGAAAACACTGTGAAAGTGAGTCATTTTGAGGAACACAGCCTGCAGCACTCAGTTCTCACCCGGCAGCCTGGAACAGGAGGAGGAGAGCCCAGTGGGTAGGCTTGGAAGAGAGAGGCAGTGGGAGATGCAGCTTCCCTCTCTTCAAGCCTTGTCATCTGACCTTGGGAAAGTCACGCAGGATTCAGGATTTAGACCATAAACAGAATGGTGGTCTGGCTTTGGCTTTCTCAGAAGGGTGTTTTTTATAGAGTGACACCGTTAGAGATGTGAGACTGTCAGCTTCTGTGGTAACAGGGTCCTTTCACAAGCCTTGGATAGGGAGAGTGATAAAAGTGGAGATGCAATAACTGACTCTATAAGTGTAAAAGGTGACTGTAGAGACAGCCAGAGCCAGCTGTTCCCTGTGTTTGCAGGGGATTGGAGAAGAGTCTTGAAATTATGGCAAGGAATAACAGAGTTTAAATGTTAGAAAAAGCCTCCTCCAAGTGATGTGTGGAATGCTGAAACAGATTGTCTGGGGAGAGGGTGGACTCTTCAGCCCTGGGATTTTAACCCCAGTTAGATGCACATCTGTTTGGGATGGTTCAGGTGGAGCCGCTTCAGGCTGCTTTTTTCTGGCTCTGTGCAGAAAGGAGCTGACTGCTTTCCCTGAGCAGGCTGACCTTTAGTGAGATCCTCTACTACTGACTGCCTCAGCATATCATAATGCGAATAAGACAAATATTTAATTTGCCTAATTATTTGCTTTGTTCCTTTCTGTCCTGCTGTTCTTTGATCTCTTCCCTTCCTCTACTGGCACAGCTAAGAAAGCTCAGTTCTTTCCCATTTGTGTAAAATTTGGTCTCCATCCGTCAAACCCTCCTCTGATTGTTATCTTGTTCCTTGCTGCCCCCCAGTCCATCTCCAGCTGTAGAACTGCCTCCACCCTACAGGCATCATGCAGCTGTTTTCAGCTGCAGACATTTTCTAATTAAGGTGTTTGATTAAGATTGGCCTTTGGAGTGTTCAGGCTTTCTGGATACTGCTGCCTGGTGTTTGGAAGAGGCTGGAACCCTAAAGTATTCCTGAAGATTTAATCTCACAAATGGGAGTTTCTTGCTAATGTGGAGCAAAGAACACAGCACGGAGCTGAAAACCCTCTTCTGTGACTGACAGTTCTTTCACTATTCTCATGATGTGAGCTGGAGCAAGTGTTCCTTCTTTGTCCCCTCTGGCAGAGCTGGCCCTGCTCATTTCCAGCCCATTTATGCAGCAGAGCATTTGGACAGGCAATTCCCCTTTCTCTCCTCTCACCTCTCCTCTGTGTGGCTGCAGTCTGGTTTTTGCTCTGCTCAGGCATTCTGCTCTCATGCAGTCCCCTCCTGCCACATCTGAGGCTCCCTGTCCTGCTCTGTCCATGGCAGACCCATCCCTTCCCTCTCCTTCAGCCCAAGGGTTGGGGCTGCACATCCCATGGGACCTGAGAGATACCCAGGGAGCAGCGTAAGTAACTCTGGTCTGATGAGTCCCCTCTGAGGATTTTGGCTTTCTCAAAAAAANAAAAACAAAAAGAAAAAAAACAACCCAGAAATGTTGGCTTTTTCTGACTGTGATGTGATATCCCCAGTCAATCTTGTCCCTTGTGAAGGTCCTTTCTTATAGGGAGCACAATCATCCCTCTCCTTTCTGCTGGCTGGCCTAGCAGGAAAAGCACTGGAGCATTAGAAATCAGCGTGTCAGTGAAACTGCTTGGAAACAACCAGCCTTCCACGAGGAAAGGAGCTGAAGCCTCACTCACGTGCTGGAAAACACTTCTCCATGGTGCCCTCTGGGGAACAAACAGCTCCCCAGGCAGGTGCTGGCAGCATCAGGCTGCTTGAAACCCCAGGAGGTGAAGGTACCATCTGTGTTGTGTTCATGCCGCTAACACAAGTTGAGACGTTGACCCTAATCTGGATTGGGTCTGTTTGTGAAGAGTTTGGGTTCAGAACCTTTGGTCACTCTGCTCGATGCACAGTCAGCCTCCGAAGACACCTGTGGGAGTCCCTGTGGCAATTCCTGCACGCTGGGCAAGGTTGGTTAGGAGAGCAAATAAAACTCAAGGGTGTACAACCACTGGGACAAAAGGTCCTTAGGATATCACCTTGTTAGTATTTCAGCATTTCACTGGCATCTTTCAGCAAGAGAGGGGAAAAGCATCCCTTCCTTAGATTTACAGACTGTGTGAAGGATGCTGAGTGCCCTCTGCATCAGCCACACGCAGAGCTGGGGGCTGGAAATCCCCTCGGATGATCACAAGGACACAAAGGCGTGAGCTGGCCCACGGTGAACGGTCACCACACTGCAGCCACGCGTCAGAGCTGTGAGTGTCTGCAGCAGTGAGAGAGCGAAAGCTGCAGACTAGTTAAAAGACAGAGGTTGATGGATTTTTGAAGTCTCCTGAGTCCTTCCAATCCTACATTTCTAAAAAATGTACCAGAGTAAAAGAAGAACCTCAAAGGGGATAAGAGAAATGCAAGCCATCTTTAAAAAGAGGCTGTGAAAAATTAGAAGTGTGGGATGGAGAAATGAAAGATAACATGTTAAGAGTGAAAAAAAGAAAAAAGAAAAAAAATAACCTCTGAAAAGCACCCACACCCTCTATCAAATGGTGCAGGGAACGTAAATCAGGCTTTGCTGCTCCCCCTGCTCGTCAGAGAGGAGCTTCCAGTAACTCTGGAAGGTGATACATGGCAAATTTATCCACTGAGCCCCACAGAGATGCAGAGCACGAGGAACCTGTGGGGAATGGCTGCCATTAAGCATCACTGAGCCAGAGAGCCCAGCAGGAAGGAGCAGAACTGGATAGAGCTGGCGAGACCATCCGTGGTTATATGTGAATGGATAAAAATAAACATTATAAACTTGCAGGCTTCCAGGCACAGGCAACCTCAAACTCCTCAGGGCGAAGAAACTTCCCTTATAAATAGGTTATTCCATAACTGTTCATGGCATTAGCTACTGTCAGAGACAGGATACTGGAGTAGATGGGCCCCTGGCAATTCCTCTGGAGAAGCTCTTTCCAAAATAAAGATCCTAAAAAAAATTTCCCTGCAACAAAGAAGAAATTATTGAGTTGTTTATTAAATAAAATAATTTGAATAGGGGGAACAGCAGTTCCTTTGTTTCCCCCTCAGTTTGAACTGTGGGTCTCAGAAGGGAAAATGAAACCACTGCTCCGAGAAGCAGAATAGCATCCTCAGCTCTTGCTTCTTCCAGAATAAAAGGCCTATATTTAGAGGATGCCAAGTATTAGAGATATACTGAGCTGGCAACTGGGTTTGGCAAATTTCCAAACCCATCTGATTTTCCACTTAAGTTAGACATTTCAGTAACATAAGAAGTTGCAAAGAGAGCTGAAAATAGTGTTTTGCTATCTTTGCAGCCCAACCTGCTACAGTTAACACAGTTTGGAGAGGAAATGGGTGATAGTTTTTGTGTCAATCAATAATAAGCAGCATCTGATTTTAGTATGGGTGTGTTTTGAGGCATATACTCACACACAATTAAGTGTGTGATCATACACATATACATATATGTGTGCATATATAGGGTGTATACAGGGTAAGGTATACAGGCTTCTCTATCAGGGTTCACTGCTGCCTTAATTAAGGATTCATTCATTCATTCATTCATGGGTGTCTTTTGACATCTATCTATCTATCTATCTATCTATCTATCTATCTATCTATCTATCATCTATCTATCTATTATCTATCTATCCTACCTGTCATGGGGCTTACCTAGCACAAGTCTATTAGAACAAAGTTCTAACTTTGTGCAGACTTCAGCCTTTTTGATTTAAATGCTCCAGCAGCTGTTTTAAAGGACAAATACAGATACCTGAGACCATGATAACAGATGGAAAATGCTTTGTCTCTTAATCTCCATAACACTTTCAGAGTTCTGTGGTCAATATTTTCCAGATACCTCACCCTGACACGACAATCATGAGGAGTACAAATTGCATCCTTCTTTAAGAGAAGTAAGTGGGGTTTATAGCCACCTTCCCAAGTATCACAGAGGAAATAACAGCAATTTCTCTAGTGAGCCTTCCATCACTCTGTACAATCCCCTGTTCCTTCTTTCTGTTTTAAATTGATCATACATTTTGCATAGACTGTTTTGGCCGGTGATTCCTATTCTTGTTCTCTATCCAAGAGTCAATTTTTTCTCAGAGGGAAATTACAGCTTAAGCTTTTATTTCTGCATAGGTCTGATGTGGTTCAAACATATTTATCCTACCTCTTTAGCTCTCTTTAGGGGTGCCTTTATTATGCTGGTCATCCAGGTGCAAACTGCAGCCAAATTCATATCCTTCAATATTTGTCCCTATGCCTTGTGTTTCATAGTGGCTGTTTCAAATAGGTTTCAAAAGCTTAAAATCAGCAATGGAAAATTTTAAGCACAGAAAGTCGAGTAGAGTTCCGAATAAATCAGGGCTGCAGTAGTTTCAATCTGCAATGAGAGGAACTCAGTGTACCTTGAATAGTGCCTCATATCAATAAACATTTAAGGCTGGAAAAAGAGAATCCAAGCAGGCAGAAACTCAGAAACATCTAAGTGCAGCTCGAGATGCATCACAGTGATTCATGTAGAGATCATGGTCTTCCTGGGTGGGTTGCAGGTGGTATGACTTCCCTTGGTCACGCTGGAGTTTTCCTGATTGCACACTTCCACCCTGGGCTGGTTTCAGCCGCCTCACCTGCACGTCAGTGCAAGTGTGGGCGGCCTTCGCTGCAAACTTGTTGTTAGGTGTGGGTGGAGAGACCTGAGGATAAGTCAGATAGTCTGTCATCAGATATGATGCCATGAGTGCTTCAAAGTCAGTCATTCCTGAGTGGCAGGGCCTCCTGACAGAGTCCTTGTCTAATCTGACAGCTCTGACAGCTCTAGGAACGGCTCGGGGAGGAGCCGACCTGTCAGACCTGGGGAAACAGAAAATCCAGCAATGCTCACTAGCCCAGGATGCCACGAGGTTGAAAGGGAGAGGGTGGTGACGTGTTTGAGAGATGTGGGTTTTTCCTGCATGACCTGTGAATACCAGGACATCTTGGATCTTCTTCCAAGGGACTTTTAAAAAGAAACATCCAGAAAAGCAAGTCTGTTACCAGTGGCTCATATGTAAGGCAGTTATTATTGTTAATGTGCATGTGACAAAGATTTTACCCTCTCATTAGTAGGGAACAATTATAAGGTCATTGTTAGCTAAATATTATCCTCATATTATCATCCTCTTGGATATACAAGCTGACATTTCTAAACCATTTATCAATTTTAGTGCAGTGCATGATCACATCATAGGAAATACAGAAATGTTCCTTTTCTCCAAGCATTAATAAAAAGATTTGTTTCAGTCTATTTTTGAACATTTTGGTGGTGTTTTTTTAAATATCCTATATTTAAAAACCCTGGAAAATTGCTAGAAATGTCAGTTTAGATCAAAGCTGTGTGGCCAAGTGATTTGAGCAAATATATAAATGAAAGCTTCTCTTTCAGAGATAAAGATGTGACCTTCAAAACCATTCAGTGGCAACTAGTTCAACAGACTCAGGCTTTTAAAGCTAAGCAATTGCCTGTATATTGACTCCTGTTTGAAGAAGAGAGATAGAAGCCAGGATAACTCCATCTCCCATAAATCCCTCCTTTGGAAATTCCTTACCCTATTCATCTTTGCTAGGGCTTGTTTTGTTGAATGTGTTCTTCTGGAATAAGGCCTTTTTGGCTGAGGACAGGGTCCCCCAGTACAGCCATCTACAGCACTGCTTTTAAAGTCTTTTGTGCTGCATTATTTTCCTGTTTTCTGCTTCATTATCTTCCAGTTTTACTCCTATTATTTTTCTTAGGAAGGCACACATTCTCACTCAAATACTTTGCATCCCTTGATATAAAATGACCATTCATTTAAAGACCTAGTCCTGTCATCTTAAGCCATTCCATGAAAATTGTGTTCTTGAATGTCCTGTTTTCTGTTGAATGATGTTGGGAACAAATTATACTGGCCATAAAATGAAGCACTTGGTGTTGATTTCTTTTTTAAAAATTAATACCTGAAATTCAACCTCACCATATCAATCAGGGCTTGGAAGACTGGGCTGGGATCTCTCTTTCTTTTGCCACCAATTAAGAAATCAAGACAATGCTATTGAGGAGGCATGAGTTGAGTAGAATGGCTCTTGCTATCTCACTGCTGGGAGGAGTAAACACATACTGGAGGCTGTAAATTGAACAGATGCTGTGTAGAGAGTGTACACATGGATCACGATTCTGGGTTTGTAGAATCACAGGATGGTTGGGGTTAAAAGCCACCTGGTCCAGCCCCCTGCCATGGACAGAAACACATTCAGCTAAGCCAGATTGCTCAGAGCCCCATCCAACCTGACCTTGAATGTTTCTGAGGATGAGGTGTCTACAACATCTTTTTTGTGCTGCCATTAAACTCAGGGGGAGGATCCCATCATGTGTCCCACATAATGCTACTGTGAGGGAGTTCAGCATACATAAAACAAAAATTAAACTTGAGAAACAGGTGTGTTGAGTCAGAAAGCGTTATTTTTCACAGGTGAGGGTTTTTATTGTTCGCTTCTTTGTTTAACATTACACTTTGGCAACCCAAGAACCAGTGTTTCTTTTGAAGTTCTAACTTGCTCTTACTGCCTTATGACAAGGCAGGATTTTGGGATAGGCAGGAGCCCCAGGATATAAACAACATACTAGAAAACACACTGCTCAGGGCTTGCTGCTGAAAGAACTTTCTGTCTTCTTGCAGGGCTGAAAAAAATAATAACTTCCAAAGGAACCACAGCATAGCATGGAAAAACGTGTCAGTAATTGCACAAGACGCTGTCTGGGTCGATGCCGTATCTTTATGTGCTTGTCTGCCTGTTCAGTACGGACACATTTCTGCATGCTACACCAATTCCTGTGCATATGTACCTCCTGAAGGGGACTGCCAGGAGGAATTCTCCTCCTTCAGTCCTTTTGCCTGCCTGTGCTCAGATCCTCTCACACACAGCCGCTGCCAAGCCTTAGAGCCGACCCCAGCGAGCGCCTGCGTGGGCACAGCTTTGCACTTCTGGTGCTTCAGTGGTGTGTGATGCTCACTGCCTTATGCTCCAATGGCTGCGATTTGATCTCTGATAACCGTACTCAGACTTGAAAAGAAGATAGTTTCCAGAAAGTGCTGCAGAGCACCAGGCCAGGGAGCTGCGTCACAGCAGTTTCCAACAGGAAGGGAGGTGTCTGCACTGACCTTGTGCTGATTAAATCCTTGGCTGATCCCGACAAGGTTCAGCTCCTGGAATATTAGTGACAAAGCTGACATCCTCCGGACTCTCTGAAGCATGACTGGGAACAGCACGAACTGCAGAGCCCAGGAGAGGGAAGCACAATTAAATAAATAACTCCTTTTCCTGTGCACAAAGGGAGAATTGATACCCTGGTCAAAAAGCCAAGTGCTGTTACAGCAATTCTTCGTTATAGGCATGTGCTTATTGGCTTTAATAAAGTGTCAGAGAGGATGGCTATGCAGATTTGTGGAACAGATATTAAAACATCCTTTAAAATGATTTATGGAGTAGGGTTGAGGTAGCACGAGGAGTCCAGTGTCTCAAATAACAAATAGGAGCAAAGATGTGAAATGCATCTTTGGTGTTTTGTATCACAGTAGATGACTTTACTCCCTGTAAAAGGAGGGTGTAATCACTTGGCAGATCTGGGAGATCTGTACAAGGCACTGTAGACTGCATCCTTAAGGGAGGAGAGCTGTTCCACAGGGATACATTTAACCCTTTGACCTGATGAGGGCTCAAACCATCAGCTCTCTTTATCTCAGACTTTCAAAGGGATTTTTGGGATCCAGATGGTGAATATGCCACTGCAAACACCTGGCCTGAACCCGGACAGAGATTGTGAGCTAGTGATCTCTCTCTGAGAGCAGCAACATCAGGCTTTCTCCAGACTGATTACAGGAATAGACTTCCCCGACAAAATGAGAAACACAGGCCCTTGTGAATGCAATGTGAGACTGTGTGCTTGAGTTCACTCAGAACCAGAAAGGGAAGGGGTGATGGAAGACCTTACCTCTGCTACTGTGCTGACCTGGCTGCTTTTCTGGACTGTGTTTGATGGAGCAATCAGTATGGTGCTGCTGCAAACATCAGTGGAAACAGCAAGTGTGGAAAATATTTTCTAATGACAGAAGAGCTAAGCTAACTTTACAGTTGAAATCTTTGTGGCTGCTGGGATATAAGCACCAACCCTTTTCATTTTATTGTTTCAAGTACCTTGCATCTCATTGTACATTTGATGAACAAGGCTGAATTGGGATCTTTGAGTGGGAAACTTCCCCAGCCTGAATGGTGGAACAGTCAGTGCTTGCAGAGCACACAACCCTTTATCTTGTGAAATTAGGTGCACTAACCCACAGGCTCCTGGAGCCCTTTGCATGTTCCCAGCAGACTCTGCAATGAGCTCAGAGAGCAGTCATGGGCCAGACCCATCCTGGCTGGCTGGGTTTGATCTAAGCCTTCACAGCTTAGGGGAAGGGGAATCAAAGAATTACCATAGAATTAGAGAATGTTTTGGGTTGGAGCAGAATATAATCTAATTCCATCCCCCAACCG
>VWZN01015760.1:703259-718516 GCA_013396955.1 Regulus satrapa | reverse complement strand
TTATTTTATTTTATGATTACCCTTTTCCTGACAGTCTCTTGGCTAAAGCCATCTTATGTTGGCAATGGTGTTGGTTCAAATGGAAGGTTGTGCTAGAGATGTCCACAGTCCCTTCCAAGCAGCATTGCTGTGATTTTGGGGGAGTGCCAAACTCTACTCAGCCCCAGAGTTCCCCTCTAGATATGCAATCTCATGATTTTCTGCAGAGGCAGCTGTTGTCTTTCAACTGCTCTCTGCCTCTAACTCGTTGCAATTTATCAGAACAGGCACCCAAACAGCCCAATGCCACTCCCCAAATTTGGGTTTTTTTTGTTATATTGGCGCTTCCTCCCTATCTTTGCCTTGTTCCCATGTCAGGTGCACCTGAAGAAAAGAGAGGAAATATTTCTTATTTGCCTTGTTTGTCAGCCTACAAGGTGAGTCTAGGATTGCGTACAAAGTTCTATAGAGTACCCGCAAATGCTTTGGGTGCACTATTTGCTTTTTGAATTAAAAATAATCTAAAAAAGAATACACTCCAAAGAAGCCCCACATAAGCAAGAAAAATACAGCTGACTTTGTATTTTCTGCAGGCTTTTTGCAAAGGACCCTCTGTGTCAGGGACATCTGATCTGCTGAGGCACCTGGAGCGCTGTCTCTGGTTGAGCAGCAAGCAAATACCTCAGCCCTTGTTAAACCTGAGCGAACATTTTGCTTTACCAACCATTGCTCTATTTCCCCTCCAGTGAAAGACTCTCACTGTCGGGATGTCCTCCTGCTCGTGTGCTGAGTCACTCTGTGAAGGTGCCAAGCTCTCTCCAGGGCACGCAGGAGCACTGGGGCCTCTGAGGCAGGAAAGGTTGTGAACTGGGAGGGGAGAATTTATGAACGTACACACACATGGGGTTTCCATGCCCCAGGACATTAAAAAGGGATAGCAGCAAGCACTGAGCAGCACCCTTGTCACCAGCTTGGCAAACATGGCTTGTTTACAGCTCAGGAGCTCCCACAGAGCATATTCCAAGGAGGCAGGTCAGGGCAGGAGCTGGGAGAGGTCTCCACAGCCCCATCACACCCAAGCCAGACCAAGCTGTGACTCAGCGAGCAAATACAGCGGAGCACTGGAGCCTTGACTGGACTTGCTGCAGTAATCCTGGAATTTCTGTTTGCTTCCCAAGGGGATTTAGCAGTGAGGGAACAGCCGAGCAAGGCAGGAGAATGGCAGATAATGTTTGCTTCCTTTTGATATAAATATACTTCCAGAACAGGGTCCCTCAGTACAAACATTCCCACAGGAGGAAAAAAAACAAACCAAGTTATCACAGGACAGCTGGTAAATGGCAACAGTAATAACAGCAGCAGCAGCAACAACAACAACCCAACTAATTTTTAAATTTTCTTTGGTAAAAGGGGTTACTTTGGCCTGGCAGAAGAATCCACCAGGAAACAATATTGCATCATCAAAGGAAATGACACCTCTTGTATTTTTCCACTTCTCCTTTCTCTGGTGTTCCATCAGGATTTTGTGAGGGTATTGTGGGACACAAGAGGGGCAGCCTCTGAAGAAATCGCTCTGATCTCACGGTGCAACTTATTCTGGAAATCAATCCAGCCCCTGGGAACTGAGGATACTTTCTCTGAAAAGCAATTTCAACCTACTTTGTTGCTCAAGACATGCCATATAAAGTTAGTATGCTCCTCTGGTACAAACTTTAAAATGCATATCATGTGGGCAAAGACACAGAGAAATGACCCCTTAGTCCAGCCTATGTCAGTATTGTCATACAGAGGCAAAAACTCCTTGCCCTCCAAAAAGGCACTGCTTGAAAAATGCAGTCCTTGAGGTTGACATTATTTTATCTAAGTTTCTTGTTACTGCTCTTTGTGCATTAATTGCTACATAATATGAAAAGGAAAAAACAAGGACAAAAGGGAAATCTTGTACCGTTTCTTGCTTTAGACATTTGGCATAATTTCTTATTACTTTGTGGAGCAGTTCAGCACAAAATTGCTTAGCCTCCAGACACTGAGCATTACAGGTGTTGTAAATGTTAGAGGGTCCACCTGAGAGCCCCGACTATTTTTGCAGGGATAAATACAGGTGAAAGAATAATTTGTAATGAATATCATTCAACAAACCATATCTTCCATTTGTCAATTGTCCCTGAAGAATTGTAATTTTCTTGAGTTGCTTGCTGAATCACTTCTGGAAATCACTCTTCACTAGCAGCTTCTTGGAGAGCAATTTGCTGGGAGCATTTAATATTCAAAGTTTGCAACTTGAGCTATTTTTATGAGGTGCGTCACTTCCCTGAAAGGATCCATTCCCTAGTTAGATGAGTGTAACTCCTGAAGTTTGAATTTCTGTTCTGTGTGATTCCAGTTATGAATATGAATTTTGAGACTTTGCAAAGGTGTCCTGAATTATTTGTTTGATACCTGTTTGAAATAGATTTGCTTTTTGCAAATATTGGTAAAACATGGAAAACAAAAGCAGCATGAAGCAAATTCATTACAGAATTTAAATTAACATCGTGGCTGCTCTAACCTCCTGAAATCAGGCTCTGTGCTTTTGGTGGGATGGCTGTTTGCAATGAGTGGTGTATCATGGGTCCAATAGTTTTTGGGAAATGGTGTTATTGAAAAGGCAGAGATAAAAGAAAACCCATCAGAGGTCAGGCATAACCAGCAAATGTCAATACTGGTGATGAGTGGGTGCTTCATGCGACTTATTCAGAATTGCTGATCCTGATATTACTCAAACACAGCCATTCTGCTGACTTGGGAAGAGCCTTTCCTGGTGTCCTTTATCTCTGCCACAGCAAAATTAATTTCCAAATTTTCAGCTGAAACAGTTGACAGGCAGGAGATTAGCTGGAAATTAGGTCATCTAGGAAGCACACCCCTCTCCTAAATACTCCCAGAGATACTGTTCAAACTTGAGGCTGCGGTGGAAGCCTTAATGGTGGATAAAAGGAGAAGAAGGCTCTTTAGACAAAGTTCATGTTTCTGTTGGCAGTGCTGTATGAAGTTGTTCCAAAATGTGTGATAGTGCCTAGGATTGTGTTCGTTCAGGCTGGGCTTGGCTTTTCCTCTTCATGTCCCTACAATGAGAGCTCGTGTTGAAGGTGAGGGAGGGTGGAGTGTGTGGGAACCTGCTGGAGGATTGTTTTCTCCTCACAGCTCCTTGGTGCTGCTCCAAGCTGCGCAGTGCCTTGCAGGAGAGCTGAGGCATGAACCCAAGGACCAAGACAGTGTGCACAGACAATGTGCCCCTCTCCTCTCTCCCTCCCAACATCAGATGCAAATGGCTGCCCATAAAAATTTGCCTTTTGCATCAAGACAGCTGCAGGAAGGCAGCTGAAAATGAGGCTTATGGGTTTGTTGAACTGGAAAGGAAACTAAGCCTTTTAATATTTGCCTCTGCACTCTTCCAGTCACACAGAGAGAGAAGGCCTTATCTTTTGGTCACAAAAGAAGTATTGGCAAGGCCTCAACTAATCCCAGCAAGACCTGTTCAAATAAAAGTTTGCAGAGCACAAAGCTGTGAAAATTAAGGGGTTCAGAGAGTCTATCACTCAGTTGGGAGCATGTGCTTCCTGACAGCCCAGAGTCACTCGAATGAACCTGACAGAGACAAGATGCCTCTGGCATCTCTCATCCACCTGGAGACAGACAGAAATGAGACAGGCACTTTTCCAGAAGGAGCATAGAGGGGTTAACAGAAAATCCTCAATTATAGGTGATCAGGATTCAGGGCTCCTACTAGTGGATGCCCTGTTGGCCTTCCCCAACCCAAAGGCTTTAGTTGAAAAGGCAGACAAATTAACTACTTTAGCCCAGTAATGATTTAATAAATGCACGTGTCTAAGTAATGATTCCCTGTATTATGCCTTCCTCCCACTCGTATTAAGCCATCCCACCTGGATAATCTAACACTTTGAATTAAGCCCTCCTGGTTTACCCATTCTGTGCTGAGAAATTCTGCCCATGCTCAACAAATTGCTGACCCCTATCAAGTCCCTACAAATACAAAATCATTAATTTTATTTATACAAGTTATTCTACAGGCCAGATTTATAGGGCAGGCAAACTTAATGCACCTGTGTTGATGCTGCAGTATTTCACTGTGTTCTGTCAGGGAATCTGCTTAAAAATGACACTTTCATGGTGCAGCTTGATGGGGTTTGGCTACAGAACAGCCCAGCTGGCCAGCAAGCAGGGCTGAGCAGAACAGGGCTGGACCTGAAAGTGGCTTTTGTGGCTCTTCTATTCCTAATAACGTGTATGGAAAAAAAAAAAAAAAATTCATCATGAAGAAGAGGGGAAAATAACTACTCATTTGCTGCAAGGGGATTAACAAGGTAGTTTACCATAATATTAGAGGGGAGGAAGTCTTTTTGTGGAAAGTATTGTGGGGAAGATGATTATTTTTGCTTGCAGTTGTTTTCCTTGCCTCCCTGTTGTTCTTTTTTTCAGTTCTGTAGAACAGGCTCAGAAAGTGGTACAATTCATATTATTTGCTAATGTGCCAACCTGGTGAGTGGAGAATTTTTAGTGGTCTGCAAAGAGAACAAGCACAATTCCTGTTTTATTTGTTAATCACCTCTCTGTGCTTAACTTTCAAAGGCTGTTTTAAATATTTATCCTCCTTTTCCTCCAAGGAATTGTGTTTTCTTCTAAGAAGAAAAATTAACTCTATCCCAGCCAAAACCAGGACAGCAACATTTCATTCCTTCTTGAGCCCAGACCTGGTGGGTTCAGAGAAGATAACAGTCACAGGGAATAATTTAAGGTCTTAAACTTTCCATTTGAAATCTGAAAATGAAACTCAAGGAGTCCTCTATCATGATAAAGAAAAAAAAAAAACCCAAACCAATCAAACAAACAAACTAACCCCACAGAAAAACAACAACCAAAAGCCACCCCAAACTTTTGTTTAAGTAAGCAGCCTCACAGAAACTCACCTTTTAGCATTTCTAAGAAGTGTGGGAAGTTACAAATGCTGGGAATGGATCCATCACAGAATAAGTCCTGGCTTGTAACAAACTTTTGGTGAACCAATAAATGGCCAGTCTCAACACATTGTCTTGCATCTATTGTGCAAGTCTTACAATAAATAGACAACCCAGCTTGCCTGATTCTCACTCACCTCATTTGTCTGCCCAGGAGATGGGAAACAGCTTAATGAAATTAAGTACAGTCAGACCAATCAGATTTCAACTCCTTCTTTCTTCTGATATGTGACCTTAACTGTCTGCAACGTTGTGGAGTTCCTTTCAGTTTTTATGTGGTGTTAAGGGCCATTAAGCAAGTCATTCTGCAGAGATAAAGGAAGACAGCAAAGCCCTAGTGAGCTCTGGGGTCCTGCTGCATCCCAGGTAGAAATCCCAGGATGGAGTATGATTGCATGGGATCTTTCTCTGTGGAATGAATCAAAACCAGTATCACAATGATTTTTTTTTTTTTTTTGTGATCGAAAGCATTTCTTTCAGCTTGATAAATTAGTTACTCTTTTCCATGCAAACAACTCTGATTATTCATCATTATATTTGTGTGTTCTTAATTTCCCACAAGAGTTACATGTGGGATGGAAGTTTTCTTTTAGCATTTGATAAGGCATTGTTTTAAAATACCCATCATCCAATCAAGGAGGATAAGCCTAGTGATTGAAGTCAGCAATTACAAAATCTGTATACTGAATACCTAAAGGTTACAGCTTACAAACAGTCAGATGACAAGAAAATACTGTGTGATACTAATCACTAATCATAGCTTGCTAAAGAATGACATTTCCAGGAATCAGGATCAATCTGCCAATGATTCACTAACTGTAGAAAGAATTAAATTCATAGCATGCATTATTTGAAGTGAGTGTTTTGATCAGTTCACTATCAAAAGCTGATTCCCATTGGCAACAGAGGAAGGAGGCAATCAAAGTCACCTCTGTTTTTCACATAACTTGGTTTTTTTCAGTTAAATACTGACATCAAAAGTTTGTCATACAAAGGCAGAGCCTTGACTCTAGCCCTGTGTTACACACAGGGAAATGCCAGCCCCACTGATTTTGGTGACAAAATTCCCATTCGTTTAGCCTCACGTCAGAGGATTGATTTTTATTGACACACTGGGGAGCAATTAATTATTTAGCCATCAGCCTGAGAGACCATTTCAAAAGGATTTATTTAAGGTGCTGTTCTTTAAGAATCAGTTATCTTGAGGCATGTGATACCTCATACAGTTCACTCTGCTTAAATACCTTCCACTCAATTAGATCATGTTTTTATTCAAGAGAGGAGATGGATAGGTCTCCTCAGCTGGCAATGCTTTCAGAGTGTGTCAGGCCAAAGGGAAGCTAATTACAGGGAAGAGAGAAAAATGTGGAAAATACTGTTTGCAGAGGGCACTGTAGAGAGGAAACTTTGTTGTGAGCAGCCCTCTCTCACATTACACATGCTGGAGCTGTACTCTTCTGACCATAAGATTAATGATGCCAAGCCAAACATTATACCCACGTCTCAAGGGTCACAAGAAAACTTCTTTTTTTTATCATCTGTTTCTCATTTTGCTGGCCACAAAGGTATTTACTAAGGAATTAGTATATATCTAGGTTTAAGTAGATTAAAATAGAAACATGCCACTGTTTACTGGATACATCTGCTCTCATTAGTATAACTTGTTGCTGTTGGCATGAAGCAGTTTAATTAAAATGACAGCATACTTTTCAGTGGAATCAGAGCCTGGTCCCAGTGGGGCTCCTCAGACAGATGTGAACTAGCAGAGCCTGTTGTGCTGGCTGCAGACAGAACCCAGGGAAAAAACCCAGGGCAGCCCCTCTCTCTCACCCCTTCAGACAGCCTTCTAGGAAAGGGCAAGAACAGAGCAGTTCCACTTACATGAGACCTGTCTTCTTCTTTTTTTTTTTTTTTTTCCCTCTTTCCCAGATATTCTTTAGTTGCTTTAGTCCAGCTCGTTCCATTAATGCCTAGATTAATGATGTGCATCTGTCAGTGACTTATGCATAGGATGCATTGGTTGGTGAGGAACTGAGAGCAGATATAATGCCTGGGATGATGCAGGTACCAGTTCACACAAAAAATAAAGTTGAATCTGCCAAATACTGAAGGAAAGTCTGGAGACACCATCTTCTCTGTTGCCCATGTGGCTGTCACAGAGGAGGACATTTTCTCCATACTGCTCTGTCCCAGGACCCAGATAGGCTGTAGAAAATTGTGTGATGCCTTGGAAGTTATGAAAAAGTCGATTAACAGGGTCATTTGCCTTCTGTTGCTGTGTTTTGAGATGATGCTTGGCAAATGTACTTAGGGACTTTTTTCTGCAGTGCAGTAGGTTATAAACTGTGCTGGATCAGGAAACTACTCTGGCATGTGAAAAAGGTGAGTTTTCAAAATATGTGGTCAAAGAATACTCCTACTGAAGTCAAAACCTGGTGGCCAGGCCACATTTCTCAGATTTTGAGCTGGAATGGGATTTGGGACATGTCCATCCTTTCCAGTTCCCCTAGACAGAATCTAAGAGTGTTTTCATGTTCTCCTTGGGAAATCCACCCCAGGACAGAAATATAAACATCTGAATCACAGGTGTGGTTGCCCAAAGCTTCCTAGGGTAGTCACCAGAGCTTTCTTCAGGGAGGCATTGAAAGACCTTGGAGATCACTTCCCCAGCATCTTTTCTTGTTATAGTTTACTAAATATTATAAATCCTACATTTCAACAAGAGGGTGACTCAGTTTTCTAATGGAATGGGAGGAACTGGAAGATCCAAGTTCTGCCACGTCTGCCTGACAACATAATTTCTGCATCTCTCTCTCAGCTCCACCTTGGGCCAGCCACTTGCTGAAATGACACTGTTTTGAAGGGAAAGATGCTGTCATCTCTCAGCCACTTTTGTCAGGAGAGAAAATCAGCCACCCCCTCACCAAGCAAGCAGGGCTAAAACATTTAATAATACTTGTGGTGAAACTCGAGGCCCCTGTTTTCAGTTCTTTCTGAGGCAAGAGCACAGTTCTGTAGTTGGGTGTTTTCTGAGCTGGTTTCAGAAGAGTGCCTGTCCTGCCCACTCTTTGGGCAGGTGCCAGCAGAGCCTGGAGACCCGTGCTGTGCAAACACAGGAATGCACCTCCTCCCCCAGAGGACTGCAGTGCACATCTGGGATGGGGAAACTTTCTGCTTCCTGGTGGCCAGACAGCTGGAGAAACACTTTGGGCTATCTGGCCATCAAAGTGCAGTTGGAGTGGACCTAGAAAGGAGGGGAAATGTCCTGGCTGATGAGCTCTGTGAAGCAGCGGGGCTGAAGGTGCCTCTTCTCCCCTCCAAAGAGCCAAAAGCAGGAAAACACATGTTGACAGACATGGACTCCTGCTTGGAGTGTCATGGGTGGGCACTGGCAGACCTGGACTTAAAACCAGCAGCCCCAGGTGGTCTCATGGGTCCAGAGCTTCACTTGCCTGTTCTGTCCTTCTCTACGTGCTTTTTGTTTCCTCACTGCCTCCCCCTTGGTTAGTAGCATGGAGAAGCAGTGAAGGGGAGCCAAGAGTCTGCAGTGAGGATGTGTTTGTGTGGATGAACACACTTTCCACATATAAAAGTAATAAAAGGAAAATACTACCTAAGTTCGCTTGCTGACTGTTTTGCTCCAGTGCCGTGGCCCAAGAACAATCACCCAAACTCATCCATGTGTGAAAATTGTAATATTGGAAAAGGCTCCTGTGTTTGCTATTAGTCATATTTCTTTATAACAACTTTCCTCTGTAAGTGGATACAGAATTAACTCTTCAGATTATGGATCAGAGCAGGGAACTGTATTTGCTTAGTGGTGTAGCTGCATTGATTGGCATCCCCCTGCTTGGGAGAAATGTTTTTAACCAGCCAGAACAACAAATACTGTTGAAAAACCTACATGGGTTACACTGACAGCATTCAAATGTAAAAGCAACTAGGTGTTTCAGGAGCCAAAATATGATTATTTTTAATTCACTGTGGTTAGGAATGGTTATTATTTATTGTTTGAATACAGCAGCACCTACTGGCTCCAACCAGAAATCAGGACTTCACCACAGTAGGTGTAAAAGGGAGTAAAAAGGAGGTCTCCACCCCCCTGAGTGGTCTGAGTCTGAGCAGGAAGCAGCTGGCAGAGTACTTGGATAGAACCAGCCCAAGGGAGGAGCAGGAGGGAATGGAAGACTGGTCTGGCTGCTCTGGCTGGGCAAGGAGCCTTATGGGGGGGGAGGCAGCTGCTGGGGATCAGCTGAGCACGTTTCTGGGTGGAAGGAAAATGAAATCTGGAGGTGTGGCAGGAGCTGGAGAGGTGTCAATGCCTCAGTGGCACGCTGCAGTTTGTGAGGGAGGAAGGTGAGGAGGACACAGGGGATGCAGGGGAGAAAGCAGTCAGCAGTCAGCAGTACAGAGTGGGATAATGGGATGGGAGGAGGTGGCAGGAGAGTGGCAATGGTGTTTTCTCATCCCAATGTACTGAATTGGAGGGAAAGCTCCCNTTATGGAAAACTTTGTGGCCTTTATGGTAAAACTGCAGTGAAGAAAATTATTTTTTATTTATTTCAAATGTATTTCAAATATATATGGTTAGGAAGAGTTTTGTCCAGGCCAGGAATCAGGAAAAATAAAAAGTACTTAGTAGTATTCAATTCCATTTTAAGATCTCTCCTCTAGAGCTGCCTCCATATAATGGCTCAGAAATGTCCAGGGAAATTCTGTCATTTCTGGTTTCCATCTCAGACTGAAACTGAAACAAGTAAGAAGCCTTATAAAAAAACCTCGTTCTTATGAAGGGTTTTCCAATTTCCAATGTTTTTATTCCTGTGAGGTTTAGATAAAACATCCAGATTTTTCCTTTTTTAAACAGAAGCCAGACTCAAAACCTGCTGAGGTTTCCCCATCACTAATTATAGCATGTATGTGAAATTATTTGCTGTGAAGGGGAAGGGTAGTGTGAAATTAAAATTAGATGCATCAAGAACAATGCTTTCCTGTCTTGGCAAGTGTCTAGGATTGGTGTTCTGAAAGACATTTTTTGTTTTGTCACATTATTTTTCTAAATAATCCAGAAGGATGCAACTGAAGGGAGATCGTGGGGTTTTTAGAAAAACAAACAAACAATATTGCTTGGGGGAAAAAAAGTAATTTTCTGTTCCATCATTCCATTTAATTCTCCCTGCACATACTGGGAAACATAGATGTTATTTTTCCTCTATCTTTAAAGAAAAATTCCAGATAAGGACGGGTCTTATTAGCCCACTGGAGGCAGGACTCAGCTCGACTGCTGTCCAGGGAGTGAAGGATTTGTGGGAGTGGACTGGGCTCATTCCCTGCTGCCCTGGCCAGGCCTCCCTGGGCAGCAGAAGGGGCTTCTTGGCAGCAGCAGCAGCCACAACACTTTTCCCAGTTGGGCTAAATGTGTTTTCCTCACAGGCACCTCGAGCAAAGCTCTGAGAGAGGTAGAGAGAGACGCTCCAGAGATGAAACACCGCGGTCCTTGCTCCTCGCTTGGCAGCCAGCCTTGTTCTGTCAAAAACCACATCCTGCATGTGTGGCTTGCCTGAGGCAAAGCCCAGCATCAAGGCAGCGTGTCCACCCTGAAACCAGCTCCTTGCAAATCCAGGCAGGCACCTTGCTCCCTGCCAGCTCCCTGAAATTGCAGGCAATGCTGCTCCTAAAACTCGGAGTGTCGCAGCTCTGTGCTGAGGGCTGGGTTGGCTGGTGACCCACCACTGTGAGCCACATAAAACTTATTATTCTGCAACAGCACCTCTTTTTCAAAGTTATAGATGATGGTTTGCTGTCTTGGTGATTTTTTTTAAACTGTGAAAAAAAGTGGTTATTTGAGCTTTTTACTTCTTCGTGCCATGAAAGCTTCCTGAGTAGAAATATCTGGTGGCTGTGAGTTCAAGCTGAACTTTTTCAAATTATAAACAAGAGTCTTAAAACAAGGAAAAATCTTACAAATGGAAAGACTTTTCAACTATCACTTTTTAAAAATTGCTACTGGATGGGGTCAGGAAGGTTTCCTGAAGTGTTTGACCTAGATAAACAAAAAATAAATTTTGGAAAGCTAAAGAATTTGTAATTTTAAAATCTATGAATGTTACACAGAAAAAAATGTCTAGTTTTTTCCATGTGTTACCAACAAGATTATCCTCTGAAAATGAATGCTATCCCCTTTGGTCAGTCTAATAAAAGTTTTAACCGAAGTAAATCCAAATAAATTTGTGATCGTTAATTTCAGGGTGGCAATTGAAAAAGAAAAAAAAAGCAAACAAAAAACAACCAAAAAGCACAACAAACCACAACCAAACCAATACCCCCTCCCCTGTACAATCTGTGAGATAAATTCCCCTGAAATTGCCCAACATTTGATCCCAGTGACACAAATTATTGTGAGCTTGGAATGATATCAATTACTCTCCATTACTACCCGAGGGCCTGCTGCGATAGTAGTTAATAAGCCAAATCCTAAGGTGCCCTTTCCATTTGTGGGTAAGGTCAAAAGCAATTAAGGAATGGAGTTTCTATGGTGCAAGCTGCACAAGTGCAATATTGGTGGGGGTTTTTTTTGTAAATCAAAGTCAAGTCATTCAAGCAGTTCTGGGTTTGGTCAGCAGATGGGCTCTTCCCAGTGCTACACAGACTCAGAGGTCTGTGGAAAATCAGCTTTCCCTTGATTCCACCTGCACTGTGGAGCTGTAACTCGTGGCTGTGGCTTAGCAAAGATCGTGCATTTAGGGCCTAGTTAAAGTGAGCAGATGGCAGAAGGAATCCAAAAAGACATCACATCTTTTGAAAATTTGAGATATTTCATACAAGACATAAATTATCAAAGAAGTGGACAAACTGTTCTCTTACATAGGTATTTGCCATATTAAAAGCAAAGTCCCTGTATCTGACTTTACCTTTAGTTTAGCTCCATCACTGGGCCAAGGTACTCTGTGCACCTCAATGTAGAATCCTTCTGAACAGGATGAGATGAACTAATCTCTTATTGTGACCAGACCTTCTTTGGGTTCCTCTGCAAACCTCACTGGGATTTTTTCCTAAATCTGGAGTAATTTTACACAGGCCTTTATTTAGCATGGATTTCAACTTCTTTCTGAAGCATTCAGAGGTGGTGTCTGATGTCAGCAAAGTAAACTTCCTCAGATATACTTGTCCTAAGGAAGACGGCATTATGACCGGACTTATTTTCCATAAACTCACCTTGATTGCATTAATTATGCTGCTATCTGTTAATTATTTCCTGATTTTCTCCCGTATCAGATTTTGCGTGCAGTCAATTCCAGATGAACCGACTGGTAGTTATGCAAGGGTTTGCCAGTGACCTCTTCCTACACTGCTACAATAGCATCTCCCAGGCTTTGTGATTCCTCTAATTTTCCAAGAGCTGTTACAAATTGAGGTCTGTGACTCAGAAATCTGCTCCATGAATTTTCTTAGAAAGCAGTGATCTGCATTGTCTTGGCCTGCAGACAAGTTTGGGGTAACAAAGTCTTCACTATAAAATGCTCCACAAACTTTGGCTATCTGAAAGCCAACATCCAGCAAATGTTTGTCAGGTGGGCTCTCTCCAAAATCAGAGGAGAGCAGGGAGCACTGTCAGAGGTGGTTCCTGCTATCCCAAGGGAGCAGGAGCCTCTGCAGATTCCTGTTTGTCCCTGGTGATGGAAGAAGTCCGCTTTAACTCAGAGTACATGGCTGCTTCTTGAATTTTTTTTATGTGTCAGGGGCAGGTCGTGCACTGACCTCATGCTCCCCACCCCACAGACTGCATCCAGAGGATTGAGATTCCCACCCTGTGCCTGAGACAGCGTCCAGATGTCCATGACCTTTCCTGGAGATCTCTTTCTCAGGTATGTCCTTACATGTCTCACCATCTCTTGCCAGCTATCTGCAGGACGCCTCATTGACATTAACAACTTCCAGCACTGGTTTTAGTCTCAAAGTTAGATTTTGCTTCATCACCATTTTTCTTTTATAAACCAAATTTGCTTAAACCCAGGGCTTTTCAGTCTGTGGATGCTTCTCTATGCGTTTCTGGCTTGTAGCACCTGCAAGTGCCTAGACAGAGGTGTGTTTGAGTGTGCTGGAGATGTCCAGTTTAGAGAAATAACAGAAAATAGTCGTTCTCAGCACATTTCCTGTGAGCAGAGTATTGTTCCCCTGTAAACAACCACACTAAGCAGGCAGCTCTGTGGTCAGAGGAGGTCCCCCTTGCCCATCCCAGCCTGTTGTTGCCAGTCCCAAAGGAAGCTCTCCAGAGAAAGTGGCCTTTTGTCTCCTCCTAGATCGAGTAGTTTGCATAATCTGGTTAAATAAAATGAATACACACAGGCACAAAGAATTGTGGGGGAAATGGTAAGTATAAGTAAGGCTGAGTGGTCCATCTAATCTGACATCAATATAATAAAATCGTTTATTTGTGTACACTGGAACAACTCCTTGGGACTGTGGTCTATTCCTGTTTCCCAACAACACTGTCATTAAAACAATGGGCACTGTAATTACTGTGATAAAAAGGCTTTATTGCTTCAGTTCTTCATCTGGCCCATGTGCAGAAGGAAGAGGTTTTCTTTATAATCTCCCTGCAGAAGGAGCACAGGGACCAGAAGGCTCCTTCTCCCACTGGCTCTGCCGTACAAAAGATTTCTCCACACCGGAGACTGCAGTGTGAGAGCCTTTGTCTTAAATGAAAGGGCATAATACAGGCCTTCTGCCAGCACTGGCCACGAATGAAAGCAGTGCCTTTATGTACCAGCTAACTGCTGAACTGCAGACAATACTGTAAAATCTGTACTCCTCGATTACCTCAGCTGCCTTCGCATTGCTGGAGTGCTGCTGAGCCTTGAAAAGGAGCTGCAGGCGCCAGGCTGGAGCTCCACAAAGTCCGTGTCAGTCGCAGAGCAGAAAACCTGCTTGCCCAGCACAGCCACCCTGGTGAGAATGAGGAGAGTGGGTCAGGAGGGAGATATGATTAATACCTCCAAAGCTGTTGCTCCAGCTATTTCTGCACTCGAGCCATTTCATTCTGGCAAACTGCATCTAGCCTCTGCTCAGCTCAGTTCCATCTGAAACCCGCTTGTCTGGCAGATTGCTCGGTTGCTGTGAGCTCGCTGCCCAGCTCCTGTAATACCAGACTCTGCAGGAAATAGCCCAGAGGTGAGCATTTTTCCACTGGCCTTCATTAAAAGATCTTTTGAGTGAGTCCAAGAGCTCACAGAGAGTCTGTGAACACAGTCTGGAGAGGCAAGATGCCCTCTAGTTTGTGTCAGTGCTTCTCCTTGCCTTCATCAGATCTGCATTGCCTGCCACCCCTGAGGAGCCTGGGCTGCAGTCCTTTTTGGGCTTCAAAGAGCTCAAGTAGTCTCTTAAATCCTTCAGGTTTAAACTGGGACAATCTGGCTGCTGCAATTCCAGTTTCCACAAAGCCCTTGCTTTTGGGCTCTGACAGAGTGAAGTACTGACTCGGCTAGGGACACAGGGAACTCTTCTCCCTGGCTGAAGTGAGAATCCTAGAATTGTTAGGGGTGGAAAAAAATCTCTAAGATTGAATCCAACCACTAGCCAGATCCACTGTTAGCGCTGGGGATGTGCTGGCAGCAAAATCCTTCCTGGCTGTCTGATCTGAGTGACTACAGGCTGGCAGTGGGGCAAAAGAATATCAATAATATGCTGAGATGACCACTGCTACTGCTAACAGCCTCTTTTAGAAAATGTTTACCCCACTGCAAGCATAACTGATGTAAATTGAATGTGTCAGGCTGAGTAGAAGCACCTACCCCCTTCTCTGAGCTGCTTTACCCTCGTTTGACAAGGTACAAACAGAGAGCCCATTCACATGTGAGTGGAGAGTAGCAAACATTGCATCAAAAAGCAGGAGCCATCCTGTTACAATCTGCTGCTTGTCAGGATTTGACAGCGTTGTGAAATATAAATGATCTCTGCGATAGCAACGCCTGCCTCAGTCACCGGTAAACAACTCCCCTCATTAAAGAGATGCTTTAGAAATGACAGCGCCAAATTATGTTAATATTTTTGAGAAGTGCTCTTCAGCCAGAGATCCTAAAATGAGGTTTGAAATTCATTTGCCAAAAGACCATTTCTTTGCAAGCAGAGGCGAGTGGCCTCAAAATTGAAAAACTGATGCTATCAAACAGGCTCCAGTTGGTACAAGAATTGAGCTGTTTGGATGTATGAGAAAGGACTGTGAAGGTAGAGGGGAACTTTTCCTAAAGCCCCCCCCCCCCCCCC
>VWZN01015760.1:688817-703218 GCA_013396955.1 Regulus satrapa | reverse complement strand
TTTTTTCTTAAAAATATCCTCTGTAACCTTTTTAGCCCCACAGATTGTCTTCAGTTCTGAGTTTGTTCAATGCCTAATTCAATATCCTTAGCCATGACAGTAACTCACAGGTCCAATCCTGCAATACCCTCTTGCTAATGGTTATAAATGGCTAGATCTGAAACTTGCTTGATCTGAGGCTATATTCTACTGTTCACTGCCCTCTGAAACCTTGTTAAAAAGAACAGATTCAGACGTAGCCCTTGGGAAAGAGTCCTGAGTCATTCTGCTTCCCTCTTTAGCATTTGGATTTTCCTTGGAGAGTTTTCGGTTAGGTTTTTGCCTTGATTTTGCTTATCCCTCAGATCTGGTGAGATTAGAGTCCAAGACAGAATGGCTGCAATAAAATCATTACATATTCCACCTGCATCCTTCTCTGAGTCAGAGAGAAATTAACAGAATAATAGAGGCTGCATGCATTTCTCAAGTGAGAGATCACCGAGATCAGTCCTTGTCAGAAATATCACTAGTAGGACCAAGCTATAAGCAATGACAGATAATATTTCATAAGATTTCCAAGCTTCTTTTTTGGAGGATGATAATATTTGATCCTCTTCTTGTCAGCAGGCTTGCTCTGAGCTACTTTTATAGTAACATTCTACACTAAAGGTTCAGTTTCTCTCACGCAGTCTGCTGTTACACTTCAAAAAGGATCTGGGCTCCTCTTCTGCAGAGCTCTGGTTGTGCCTGCCTGTGCACAGGAGCTGCACAGAGAGGAGAGACCCTCTAAACATCATCCTCTAAGGGGGATCCCACTTTTCTGTCTTTAATGTGGCAATGAAAGTAATTTCTGCTGTGGACAGGTCTTTATGCCATAGCTTCATTACATTGTTCAGTTGTACATTTTCTGAAGATTTTTAGCACAGTTTAACCAGTTGGTTAAGTTCTTCCAGGAGGTGATAGTTCTTCTCTCAATTTTCCTTTAATGTCTCAGAATCCCACCTAATGGTTATATTATACCTACTCTATATAGCTGGCTATAAACTCCATAATGCTCTATATACTCCCTATAGCTGGCTGCAGCAATGTTAGCACCGTTAAAAGAACCAAAATGGTGATAAGACAATTTCTACTGATGGATCTGAAAATAGCTGTAGAGACACCTATTCTTTACCCTTTCAAACTGTACATGTGAGTTCATACAAGAGCTTCATGCTAATTCTGTGTCTTGGTTTTCTACACATCAAGGGGAAAAAAAAAAATCCACTTGAGTTTTCTTAAAACACAAATATTCCAAACAAGCCAGCTTTCATATTTACAAGTATAGCATATGGATGTCAAGTGTAGGAGTAATCATGGGGTTGTACAGCAAAAGAAGACACTGCTTGATTCCATGACCACCAGAGCCTGGTACCTGATGCTGTAGTTACTCCCCCTCTAGCCCTCCTTTTGGAAATGTTTGGTTATTTTCATGCCCAGGATTTTTGAAGAGCTAATGATAAATTATATGCATTGTTTCTAGAAATAGTAGGTGTTAATAGCTTTCCATTTTTTAATTGGTCTCCACCAACCTTCATGAGATGAAATAATTTCCCTTGCAGTGGAATAGAGTTAGGAAAGACTTTCACATGGACAGAGAATTTTGATTTGCTCCATGTGACACCCATGTCTGTTTTGACAGATAGACACCTTACACTGCCCTTGCTGTGTTGCAATTGGTGTCTTCAGCGAGGTGGGTGAATCATTTGGTTGACACGGCGGCAAGGCTTGAATATGGAGGAAATGTATATTTGAGGGCATTGTCAATCCAAGGTTGAGATTTTCAGGAGTGATTTCCACCCACAGGAGTTGTGCAAATGTCCCATCAGCTTTTTAGGTAGATGAGACAAAGGAGGAATATCTGTGTCTAAGGATGTTGTTTTTGCACACCTGCACAACCTGCATTTTAACAATGGCTTTATATTTAACCTTGACATTTTGCTGGCACCAGGAGAGGCTGCAGGTTAACCACGGAACTGTGGGCACTCCCCACGGGACACAGGCAGGCTGTTTGCCTTCAGGGCATGGAGCAGAGAGGGGGTGCTCTGCAACACAGCTCTGAGCCAGCCCCACAGCCAGAAAGGAGAGTTTGGAAGGGATTTTATTTCCTGCCTGTGCTGGCCTGGTTGTCCTTAGTTTGCCACAGACTGGGAAGGAGCGTGGCCACATCTTCAGCATCCACCCACAGGCTTGTAATGCATTCCCTTTGGGTTTGCCTTTTTTGCAGTGTGAAGGTGTTTGAAAAGGGCTGGGATTGTGTTATACACCACCGCAAACAAGTGACAACTATTGCTACACGTGATGGATTTCTTCATATTCCTAGGGCATAGAATTGCTTGCTGTGGTTGGTGTTCATGATTCCCCACCTTCCTACCCTTTGCTCTCAGTACTAATGAGATGCAATTAGGACTGTTAAATCAGTACAACTATTCTGGCTCTTTTTGCAACTGGCATGTTTTCTAATAAGCTTGCTTTTTTAAAAAAAAAAAATTAAATTACTTGGTTTGAAAACACAGAATCCTGATACATTTAATCTGACAAGGGAGCTGCAGCTGTCAGGAACTGTAGTAAGGTGTGAATGAAAAGCTTATGCTGACAGAGGAATCTGGGCTCATAGCTCTGATTTCCTTGAGCAGGTTCAACCGTAGCCTGCTGACAACGGTTAGACATTACACAAGAGCACAGCTCCTTGCCAGGTTGCTTTTCATAACACTGTGTGGTTGTTCTTTCCTCTCCTCTGCCCTTAAGACGAAGGAAACAACCATTCAGAAGAAAGATGGTGAGAGAAAATCCAGCCTGCCTGACCTGAGGAAGCTTTCTCTGTGGAAAGGCAGGATTTGTAGGGGCTTGGATCACATTAAATGAAGTTCCCAGGGAAAAGAGCCTGACATTATTCACTGCAATGCATGTTGACAACTTTATTAAGCCAAAATAACAGGTATAACTTACAAGGCCTTTCTTGCAACAGTTTCTTTAGATTACGTCACGTTGGTCAGTTCATGCTAACAGCTGGGGACTGATCCGGTATGAAGTGGAAGATATTTGCTCTGTTCAGGAAAATACTATATGAGAGCGCTTGGTAAGTTATCAGCTTAAAAGTGACTTAGTTTTAACAATGATGGAACTCCCTCTTGACTCTGTGGTGTAGATGGAAGATGAAGTGCTGTGTGTCTGAATGAAACCATAGGTTCCAGGCTTACTCTCCAATTCTGCACTGCTGATCTTATTACAGAGGAATGGCAATCTGTCTGCCTGTCTTGGTTTGAAAGCCCTTGGTGTTTATCCTGTGTCTGTGGATGAAATCCAAGCCAGACTCTCGGTGTCAGTGGTTGTGAGGGATATGGACTGGAACACGAGCTTGCTGCTTGCCAAGAGCACCTCAGAGCCCTGCATTCTGGGAATCACAGAAGCAGAAGGTGGATTTCCTTTGTACTGGCCTATGGGCAGTAAGAGTTGCCTATGCAAGACAGCTGTCACTCTTCAGCTTCAGGGCACACAATGCAGGCAGGCTGAGAGAGTGGGGAGTGTTCATCCTGCAGAAGAGAAGGCTTCAGGGACACCTTAGAGCACCTTCCAGTACCTGAGGTGGCTGCAAGCGAGCTGAAGAGAGACTTTCTGCAAGGCAGGCAGTGACAGGACAAGAAGGAATGACTCAAACTGACTGAGTGGGTTTAGATGAGGCTTCTCTGCTCAGCCTGGAGAAGAGGAGAAAAGGGAAACCTCACTGATCTTTCAACATCCTCATGAGGGGCAGCAGAGGAGCAGGTGCTGATCTCTTCGCTCTCATGGCCAGTGACAGGACCTGAGAAATGGCTGGAGCCGAGTGATGAGTGGTTTAGGATGGATACCAGGAAAAGGCTTTTCACCCAGAGGGTGTTTGGGATCTGGAACAACTCCCCAGGGCAGTGGTCACAGCACCAGCCTGGCAGAGTTCAAGGAGGGTTTGGACAATGCTCTCAGACACATGGTGTGAGTCTTGGCGTGTCCTGCACAGTCCCAGGAAATGGACTCAATGATCCATGTGAGTCCTTCCCAGCTCAGCATATCCTATGGTTCTATGAGCCAGGATGGTAACAACTGGAATGAGCTGAGAAAGGGGGAATGTGGGAGAATTTAAAGTCCTTGGTTGAATCTTGGCTTGCTATGATGTGATAAAAGTCTTCCCTGCAGCTGCTCAGACTGCAATCTCTGTCAAAGAGAGCAAATGCTGGTATTCTGACCAAATTGTTATATCTGTGTTACAGTAATGCTCCTGTTTATTTTTAAAATTCCCAAACACTGTTTATACACGTCACAGAAAATTATAAATATGTCTTACGTTAACTCTACAACAGACTTCTAATACATCAGTGACTGAGCGTATAAAAATACACCCACACTCTTATCATTGCTCCTTTAAAATAACATTATTTTTTCAACAAAGCCCAATTAAACTAACAAAAATTCCACCAAGAATAGAAAGTTCTCTGTCCTCAGACAGCTAATATATCTTGCTTAGTCTTTTGAGAGCCCTAAAAGCAAGATTTAGTATTTTGTTTTCAGCAACACTCTTCTACAAGGGAGAAAAAGAATAATTTATTTTTGATTCATAGGAGAAGTGGCTGAGCAGGGGATCACCAGCTGGTATTTTGATTACTATCTTTGTGGAATATATTATGGACTCTAACTAAGTAAACCATCTTGAATGTCTATTAAGTTTAGGGTTCAGTGGTGGAACCTCTTGCCTGTGGATAGAATTGAATAGAGCATGTATCAGAGACAGATAGGTCTGTAATAATTCTAACCAGAGCTCTTACAGTAAAGGCCAGATAAGGTTTAAAATGTCTTCAAGGGAGGGATTTAAGACTGATCCATTCTCTTCTGGTTTTGTCTAGTGCTGTCTTATAGAAATACACAGCGGTGTTCAGCTAACTGCAGTCATTGGTAACAGCCACTGGAGCAAGTGCTGCACTCCTTGAGGTGCTGTGGTCCTGGTCAGAACTGGGGAGGAAAGATTCCAGAGGGAAAAGGTTTAATTCCCACCTGGACTGACTTCTTGCTTGCTTCCTTCCTTCCCTCCTTCCCTCTTTCCCTCCCTTTTCCACTCCCTCTGTCCCTCCCTTCCCCAATAGTCCATCTTTCACAAGAAAAATAGTCCTTCTTCCACAAGAACCCCCCAATTAATCTCAGTGCATCACTGACAGCTTGTCTGAAGTGTCACAGCTATCTGGGATTTTGACGCATGGTGAAATGAAGATTATATGATCTTTCTTTTGCCTTTTTTCTTGGCCTGGACAACCCTGTCATAACGTTCAGTTGCATTAAATCAGTACATTTGGGCTATCACCATAAATAAGATGCACTATACATGTCAAAACAAGTTCTTACGCAATCCAGATCTCTGTGGCTTCATTTCCTACTTACACCCTTCATAAGTCATAACAGCGAAAGAAGCAACCTCTGTGATATGGAAATTTTTTTCTCAAGTGCATAAATTATGTCTTAACGCTTCAATTGCTTGAAAAGTGGGACGGTCCCACAGGTCACCATTTCCATCCCAGTGACGAGATTTGCAAATATTAACAATGATTTCTGTTTTATGGGCAGGATTAACTTTACAGGTGTCATGGTTTAAGGCCAGTCAGCAAGGAAGCCCGACACAGACACTTGCTCACCCCCAGCCCCGTAGTGGAACGGGGGAGAGAATTATGACCACAAAAGTCACAAGTAAAAGTGATTCCTGGGTTGAGATAATGGGACAGAAAAGGAAGAAAATAATAATAATTATAAGGATGGTAATAATAATGCCAAAAGAATTGGATATACAAAATTGCTCACTGCTCATTGGTCGATACCCAGCCAGTTCCTGACAAGTGGCCTCCTGCCAGCTTTCCCCACAGTTCATGAACTGAGTGTGACATACGCTATGGAATATCTCTCTGGTCAGTTGGGATGGTCTGTCCTGGCTGTGTCCCCTCCCATCTTCTTGTGCCCCTTCACTTTCATCTAAAAACCCCTTGACTCAGGGGAAGCAGCAGCTGACAACAGCCAAAACAGCAGTGTTATCAATATTTTTCTCACACTCAATCCAAAATAACACACTAGGGTGAAAATGAACTCTTTCCTGAGCAAAATCAGGACAATAAGCATGGGGACTCCAGTTTAGCTGGAAAGGAAAGTCTTAAACAATAAATTAGCAAAATCAAGTAATGATGTTAGTTTGGTTTTTAGAGGTTCTATAAACTCTCCCAGCTCTGAAAGGCTAAATCATGCACTCAGCTGCAATGTCAGAACTTCGTGTCTGCATCTTCAGCCCAGGATAAGAGGGACATGGACTCATAAACTGAATGCTGCACTGGGACCTGCCCTCTCATCCCCGTGTGCCACAAGTTTGCCATGTGCTCTCTGACCAGCTGCCTCTCCTAAAACTTACGGACATGCCCTTGATTGCAAGCTCCCTTGGTTTTTGAAAGTCAGCTCTCCTATAGACCCTATAGGTGTTTTCATGATTGAATTCCCCTGGAAATGCAGTGGTTCAGCATCTCTCGCTGCTGAGATGAGTGTAGTTCATCAGGAACATTTCTGAACCTCCAAAAATACGTGCAGATTTGCTTTGGTGTTTTCATTTCTCCTTGTTTGAGCACTAAAAATGCATTCAGGCAGCCTCTTAAAGTCATACAAATAACAGTCATTGAAATGGAAAGCAGCAAAATTATGAATATTGTATCATGCAATGTTAAATTACAAATAAATAAAACATCTGGGGCCAGATGTTGCTCTTGGATTCCTATGTGGAACTGCCATTCCTTTCAGCAACATTGTGTGTGCACTTCTGAGAGCAGAGTTGGGCCCTTGATGTAGAGAAGCAGTGTTTTAATGCAATATTAATGGAGGATGATTTCTCCACTAATAACGAGGTAACTTGGTAGATGGAGAGATTAACATATTTTAGAAAAGCAGTTGAGGGTTTCTCTGGAACAACAGTGTGGGGGATTGTATTTTGGCTTTTTTAAGGCTAAAAGAACAGAAAACAAGACTGAAAGACATTGGAGAAACCTCTACAGAGTACATATGGTGAAAATAGGGAATAGACAGTATAAGCAATTTACTTGAAACAAATCTGAGTGTTCAAATATCACTCAAGAGTTTTAAAATATAGAAGAATGGTGAAAATATGTATGGGAAGAAAAAGTCATCTCAAACCTTCCAGCCTCAGGTGGATTTGTCAAGTACTGAACTCCCATTTTTCCTTTTTAAAAGTCTGTTGAATCTTTCACCAATGCAGAATTTATTAACACTCCTGGGGTAATTACAGGTGAAAAATTGCCATTTAATGTAAGTTTAATTTATAGGAAAAAAAATCCTCTTCAGAGGTTTGCATTGTTTAGTTGAGGGCAGGTTTGCAGAATTTGACCTGTAATAAGATCTGGAAGATCCTTCTGCACCATGTGCTTCTCAGATCTGGCAGACAGCCTTTGAGAGGGCTGGCTGTTTATTCTGAAATGTCCCAGAAGGAGTTAGCTTTTCAGGAGACACAGCCCAGTTTCCAGACTGCAGCCTTGGGCAGGGCACAGAGCACCCGGGCTCGGCACTGGTGTCAAACTTGGTGGATGACCACTGAAAGAAATTAAATATCAGGCAGCCATTCATGTCTTTCTGCACATCTTTCTGAACATTTTATTAAGGTGCTCTTAGTCTCCATAAACAGTTGCCCACTTGCTCCTGACAATTCCCCTCTCTGCATCAAAGGGAAAAGAGGATTTTGCATCATCCAGCCCTCGAGCTGTGCCAGCAGCCTGGTGCCCAGTAGTCCAGCCAGGGGAATCTGGCAGCTCCAATCAGACTGGGAGCTCCCAAGTTTCTAAATAAAGTCTCAAGTGTGTGAAAGTACATTGTGAAAGCAGCAGCAGGCATATGACCCTGGACAGCATCAGCAGTTCGTGCATTGGAGAGGAATTGAAGGAAAGATGCATAAAAATCAGCTCTCCTGCTAGAAGTTATTTACTGAAACAAAACTGAAGCAATCAGTGACCAAGGGAAGACTACAGAGTATTTTTTTTTTTATTGGTGACAAGGAAAACTCACTTTTTGACAGTGTCTTTAAAGTCTTACAGTCCTATCTTGCTGCTGCTGTTACTCTTTTCTCTTCTTGACCCATACCAGTCTCTGCAAATTCAGTCTTCTGCTCAATGTCCTCTCTCTATAAAGTCCTTTAAAAAAGCTGAATGTTCTTGGCCTGTGGTCTTAACTCCTCACTGCACCTACATACAGGTGACAATTTTCCAGGTCAGGGCAAGAAGCCTTTCCTTCCATACAAACAGTCTTTCAACCTGGAAATCCTTTTCTGGCACAGCAGGTGCTATGTGCTACTTTGCATTTCCTTAAACCGAAGGGGGGAGATATGAAAAAAAAACCTGCTCAAAACCAGTGTTTTGGTCACTGCTGTGAGAAATGACATCATCAGTAAGCCAGCCAGAAGGGGCTGAGCACTGTGTCTGTGAAAATGTTCATAGCAGCAGTGAGCACCTTCACACAGACGCTTTCCATTAGACTAAACACAGGTATTGCTTTTAAAAGTGTGCAAGGAAATGGAGCAGGAGACCAAAGCCAACAGTTAAACACAGCTGTTCTTTAGCCTTGCTGGCCCACCCCAGCTATTTTTCTTTTCACGGCGTGGGACGAATCAGGAAAATTGAAAAAATGGTGGAGAAGTTTTATGCATGTCCCTTCCACACTCTGGATATTATAAGGTAAGCTTGAAGTTTCTACTCCATTTTCTCTTATCCAAATGTTATCTATACAACATCCAAGTGCTAAAGCTGGAGGGGGGAAATTGGAAATGACACTTTTTGCATGTAAGAAAATTGTGCCAGAACTTTTACAGGGGCTTTAAAAACGGTGTCTCTAAATAACACCTGCACTGTACGTTTTATATGCAAGTGTTTCAATTTATGGAGTTTCCTTTGGCTATGGCTGAATGCTATCCTGCTTTTTATATCTGACAAGAACTTCTCTGCCATTTCTCTGGAGTTTTTTGACTTCAGGGTGTTAATAATGAACATCTTATGCTTGTTTCAGTGCCCATGTCCGACAAGAACAGCATTGGCTTTTAAGAGCCCTTTATCTGAGCTGAGTGGAAAATGATGTTCCCATGCCATGGGACTTCTCTGCATCTTCAGTATTTTATCTTCCTATGCAGAAATAAAATGCATGCTAAGCTTGTGACAGATTGGTGTGCTGCAACATAATTTTGGTTTTTGATGGTGTCTGCTCCTTCACACAGAATTAGCTGGACAAAAGGAAACAAACAACTCCCTCTCCAATGGGTGACACTGGGTGCTCTGGCCAGGCCAACACAGCAGCAGCTGCAGGTGCTGGTTCATGAGTCCATCTCTCTCTTTTTTGGGTCTCTGTGCAAGAGCAGTGCCTTTCTTGATGTTACACGGCTTTTCCCAAGAAGTGTCTCACAAGCCATGGGCTTCTGCCAAAAGAGTTTGTTTTCTTAAATCAGCATTTTCAGACTGGGAAGAAGAAATTTTGATCCCTTCTTCTGGCTACAAATGGTCAGACTAAGAGTCCCTGGGAGAGGGACTTTACCCATCATATCCAGTTCAGTGTGGGCCTGAGAAACACACAGTAACCAATTAGCTTAATGAAAATCTTCCTATATCTCAGCATGGAGAAGAGCTGACACTTTTAAAACAATTGCATGTTTAAAAATACATGTTTCAGTCCTCTCCAGCAGCCTCATGCTAGCAGCACAGAGCTGTTACAGCAGCATAAAAAAGAGAAGGCTCCATTATCAGACACTTCAGCTATTTCCCCTGGCTAGTCTAGAAAGAGAATACCAAAATCACTGAAGTGCCCTGGGCAGGCATTTTATAGCAGTACAGGCTATTTCATTGCTGGAAGCAAGTCTATAATAGCCTTTTAAGCATCATTCAGCCTGAATTATCTGCTTGAGACGTCTGTATAAATCTTGCTATATTACACAATATTTTTTGCACCCTTTCTTGAAGTTTGGTCCTCCAGCTCAAGTTCTAGAAAAGGAGCAAATTAGTTTTCCTTCAGTTACTCATCAAAACCAGTGGGATGACTGAGTTATGCCAGGAATTTTTGGCCCAGTTTATCATATTCAGAGGAGTGAAATTCTACCTAATGAAGTGGAAGAGGTGTTACAGAAAGAGGAGGCAGTAACTGACTTTTATTACTCATTTCGCCTTGTTTGACTTTATGTAATTTCTCTGTGTGTGCTCTACGCTGTTGTGGTACCCAGATGATCCACTGAGACTCATCTTCACACTTCCCTTCTGACGGGGGCTCATGTCCTAATGATGGACCACTGGGAAAAGGATTTTGACCACATTAACTCCTAATTCCAGCTCTAAATTCCAGCTGTTTCACAGTGCTGGAGAGGGAATTAAACCCAACTGTGCCTGCTGGGGCACCTCCTGTGGGTGGTGTGACTCCAGTGTTTGCACAGCAAAACCAGGATGAGCTATGGAAAACATGCCCAAGGCAGGGAACAGAGCTGAGACCCACCTGCCTGGATGAATGTCCCAAACATCAGCCTGCAGGATTTATCTTGAAAGCCTGTCCTCTCTTTCTTTGTGAATCCTCCCATTGTCACTCTCGTGAGGACAGCGACTCAGGAAAAGACATGGTCTCACCTGAAATTCCAAAGATCACTGAAATCTTAGAAGTTAAGCGAAAATTGGCAGCTGTTGGAGGAAATACCTCTGAATTACAGACCCACATAATGACAGGAGGTGCCAGACTGCACCTGGAGGGCAACAGTCACCTGGCCAGACAGTTCATGGCAGCTTGGAATTGCTGAGGATGGAGATAATGAAGAAGTTGTCACTGTGTGGACTAGAGAGCAGAAGACACAAACCCAAGGAAAACTGGGTCTTGTTAGTTCTGCTATGCCAAAACAAATTTAATGTTCTCTTTCTGGGTGCTGCCTGTAGGTTTCGGTCTCATAGCTGCTGCTGGTGTCAGTTTTTCCAGGAGTTCTCTATGTCCCTGTGCTGCTTCTAAGCCTGAGCAGGAGCCATGAATACTCACATATATGCAGGCAGAGCTGTCCAGATTTGCTGTAGGAAAGTCTGCTGGGTCTATTCCTAGCAAACTGTGAAGTATGAGAAGTGATATATTGAGAAATTTTGGCATTGAGGCTGTGAGGCACTGCTGCTTAGAGCCCCATTCCTGCTGAAGCTGGTGCCTGTCTGTAGGAATCTGTGGTCTGTCTGTGGTCCCCTAATCTATTGCAGGAAAGAAGGTGCTTTTTTTTTTACTGGTAGAATGGAGCAGAAAATAAATGTAAGTCCACTGCCTGCCCGTTGAGCTGTGCTGTGGCCTGACCATGCCCTAATTGGATCATGACAGCCTAGATGGGTTCCAGTCCTACACCAGGGCCCTCGGGACATGGCCATGTCCGTGATGGGTCTGTGGCCAAGAGCTGCCCATTGCCTGTTAGTGTGCTAACTACTGAAATAATCTTCCTCCCTGGAGTCAGCACACCTCAACCTGGCTCATGTGACATCTCTGCAGCCTGAAAGTCACTGCTGATGTCCTGCAGCATCAATGCTGGAGGGACACGTTCTTCTACAGATCCAACACCACCCTCAGCAGTGGAAGGACATGTCCTTCAGCCACCCATTCTTCCCTTTTAGATGTGTAGAGCAGCAGATCCTGCTAGGAGTGAGAAGTTTCTGTCCATAAATTGTCGGATTGCCAACAGAAATCCCAGGCATTCTGTAGCAGGGTTTGCACAATGCTGACAAATGCCCACTGGGAGCATGGCTGCCACCACCACCTCATTCTGCAGAGGCCATCGACAGCTGTCAGATAATAACACCTTGGGATAATTAGTGTCCTAAAGGGCTTGAACTGAGGGCTCAGAAATGAAAAACTGCATTAGATACCAGCTATTGCCTCCTCACCCCTCGAGACTGGTTGTGTACCTCGAGCTCAACAATAACATTAATAAAAAGCCATCCTAAGAAAAAGCAATATAGCAGGCTTAAATTGCCTCGACTGCGTCTTGGGCTTACATTTCATTACAAATACCTTTACTCAGGGTATGGTCTTTTTAAGTCATTAAGACAAGTCCTGAAGTCCTTTCTCAGTTTTCTCATTAAATTCAGTGGATGACTCTTTGTCTGACTGGAAAGTGAAAGGGGGTCTTGGGATTTGAACTGCTGGGAATTTTGCTTGAGTAAGCAGCAAGAAGTGTGGCCATGATAATAACCCTTTCCTTTTTTTTTTTTTTTTTTTCTCTTCCCCAATTTCTTCATGTTGCTTTTCTGACAGCTCAGAAAGAGTGGGAGGAAAGCCGTTAGGACTCACCACCTTTTTGGTTTGTTTTTGGGGATTTGCGAAATGTTTTTTCCTTTGAATTTCTAAGCAGAAAGTCATTTCAACTGAAAAGCCATCATATCTCATTTAGAAAATGTCAATTAATACTGGTAAGGGCATTTTTCAGCTAAACCAACATGAAGACATCAGGGTAACTACCAAAATATTTAGGTCAACAAAAATCTAGCCTTTTTTTTATTATTATTATAAAGGTCACAGAAGTTTTAACTGAAATTTTTGCCCTGTTTTAAATTGAAAGTTTGGCAAAATCATTCCCATTGAGACCGTGTTCAAACAAAGACATGTTTACATATCTGCCTCTGATCATACAAGACAGTGCTGGATTAGGGATGTCCTGGCTTTCCAGCCCCCTAGAGTGGTGTGTCCTCCCCACAGTCCTGTCCCTCACCAGAAACATGGACTGACAAGATAAGAACAGCTTCACTCCTTTCCTGACCTTTTTTTTTTTTTTTTTCCTCAAGGAGAAAGTGAGACCAAGGGCAAAACTGTATTTCAGCACTTCTGGACACTGTAGAGAGGCTGCCCCAGTTTTATCAACAGAGGGTGAAGTGTTGCATGGGAAAACTTCATAATCAGAAAAAAAGTTCACTTTAATCTGTTTTGAATTTGTTTTAAAAATCACCAAGAGGTTACTAAAAGTCAGCAAATCTGTGGGCAGATTTATCTAAGGTGAACTAAAGAGTGGCCAGCTGTGGAAAAGGGTTATGCAGGTGTAGGGAAGGCATCAGTCATCCCAGGTGTCTGGGACAGGAGATGCTCCTGGGAAGGCCACAGTGCCTGGGGAAATGCAGAAAGGTGACAAAAAGCTGGTGCAGGGCAATAACAGCTTAAAACTAACACAGCCACCTTTGCAATTAGCATCTGAATATGCTCAGTGTTTCCTCTCTTTGACCTGTGTTTTTAACCTCAGACCTCTTTTATCCTATTCTGTGCCCCTCTACTGCTGCTTCCCAACCCCTCTGCTCTGCCCAAGGGCTTTGGAAGAAGCTGTGGCAGAAACGACCAGGCATCCTGAGAAGGTGCCCGTGCCAGTCTTCACAATGCAAGTCCTTTTTCATACACCACAATGTAATAATGTGTAATAATGGACATCGGCCCTCGCTCAGCCTCATTTAATGACCCATAACTGAGTGAATAATTCATTCAGCGCCTAGAGATCGCTCGTGGAGACTTGTTTTACCACAGGGCCCTGGGGAATGAAAACAGCAATAAAATTCCAGCTTTTAACCCATCCATTAACAAAGCCTCCCGATATTATTGCATCCATGATCAATTAAAATGAACTTGTTGGAGGTTTTACTAGTGGCCTTCCTGTATTTCATGCCTCAGTACATATTTTTGTCAGAGCATTTACAGCTTTTACTTTTTGTTAGTTTGAAGGGAATAGAGAATTCTCACCACAAAGTCACACTTTTATTTAAAGCTTTAATTGTCTCTAAGAAGAGCCTGTGTGAAAACCATCTCTTTTGGAGTCGCTGATGTCGTTTATTATCCAGTAAACTCTTTTAGGCTTTGGGACAGGTTAATACTCCTCAGTACCAGTATAATTTTTCTTAGGCTGTGTTACTGTGTTTATATGAGGATCTTCATTTTGCTTTGGCAGCAGAATTTCTTTTCTGCTTCTGCAAATTACAAAAAAANNNTTTTTTGTGGGAGAAAAATTTTTTTTTTTTTTCTAAAAAAAAAAAAAAAAAAAAAAAAAAAAAAAAAAAAAAAAAAAAAAAAGCAGCCTTCCTAAGCTGAATCGCTTTGCAGCTGTGAAAACCTATAATAACTTCAGTCGGATTACAACTACATCAAAGGTATTATATATCCCTGAGTAACATATTTACTGAGCTTTTCAACAGCTGTATAATTAGCTCTGGATGACTACTTTTTTCCTCCACTTCTTTAAATATCCACATTTCAAATTCACAGATATTCAAAGGGATGGTGGTTTTCCCTTTTACAGAAGGTGTGCAGCCCACCAGATTTTTTCCTTAGCTTTTTTTTTTTTTTTTTTCTGGGATCAAAAACAGACGCC
>VWZN01015760.1:659688-688801 GCA_013396955.1 Regulus satrapa | reverse complement strand
TCAAAAATAGGCCTCAGCTTCCCTGTCCCCTGGTAACCAGACCCAACGTGTCCATCACCCGTCCTGGCTCACTGTGGCTGCCTGATTGATGGTGGAAGTGGCTCAGGCAGGGGATGGGGATTGTGGCGTCCCCCAGGGAGGCAGCTCGGAGGCAGCAGCTGTCCCCAGAGCCGGTCGCAGCCCCCTCGGACAATAGGGGGTGGCAGAAGGTGAGGACAGGCTCGTGCCTCCACAGGGAGGGATAAAAGCTCCAGATGTCCCGGCCCCAGCAGATGCTCCTGCGGGCTGACCCCTCCGCCGCCCCCTCCTTCCTCGGGCAGCATCTCCATCAGCGGCACGGACAGCTCCCATTCACGGCGACATTCCGGGCCAGGAATGTCGCTGTGGCGGCTGGAGGGGAGCTCTGGGGAAGGGAATGAGAGCAGCCAGCGCCTGGTGTCAAAAACCTACCGCGCACGTCCGCTGCCATCCCCGGGCAGACGCGGTTTTGTTATGCAATTACCTTTATTCTGGCAACAGGAGGGGAAAGAGGCTTTAAAGTTCTCTTTAAGGCTAGCTGAGTTTTCTCTCCAGATTTTTTGTTTTGTTTTGTTTTGTTTTGTTTTTTTTTTTCTTTTCCCTGTGATGAGGGGCAGAAGGCAGCGCTTGAGTGTTGATGTCGAGGGAAGTTTCTTCCCCCCATGAGAGCACATCAGAACCTGCTGCTTTATGCTGTGCTGATTGTTCATTCCTATGGCCAGGGCAGCAAGGAAAGGCGTGAGAAATGTGTCCTCAGTAGAAATGCTTGTTTCCTTTTTTTTTTTCCCCCCCCTCTCTCAGCTGATAGGACTTTTAACTCAGTTTTCTCCTTAGAAAGATTTCCTAATGTGAGCTACTAGCTTGGAATTGTCTGTTCCCAGTAGCCTTGCAATGTGTTGGCTGGCTGGCTCTGATGTGCAGGAAAGACCCAGCTGGCTGAGCACTTTCAGGACGAACAGATAAGACAATTTACTATCTGATTTTATGAGAGCCATTTACACTTTGCAGAATTTTTTAAGCAGCAAGCCCTTAAGAAGCGTATCCTGAGCGTGATACCTAGGAGAATTGCACACACATTTCCTGTCAGCAGCCGGAGAATAGTGTCTAACACCTGCTATGAAGAGCTTGAAATATATTCTTAAATGGTTTGATTGCTCTGCATTTCCCCTGAGGTGAGATGAGACATTATGGAGCAGTTTCTCTTCCCGAGGAGTCGACTGCAGACCATTCTCCAGCAAAGCTCTGGAGCAGCCTGGCTGTGCCTGTGCTCGCTCGTGCTTGGACCCCTGGAACTGGAGTCTGGGCTTACAACCCAGCCTATGCTCACAGGGACCTCAAGACCAGCACCTGGGAGGCAGCAGACACGGGCCAAGGGCAATTTAGGGCAGGATCCTGCCATACAAGGGTTCCCAGAGCAGGCTGAGAGCAGGGCTAAACACCAGTAGAGAACCCCTTCAAATTGTCCTTGTTGTAAGCACACAACTGTGCCTCTGCAGTGTCTGTTCCTCCTCTGCGTCACCCCTGTTTCCTTTTGGGAACCAGCAGTGATAGAGACCTTGCAAGAGAAGTGAAAACACCCACCTTGGCTTCCTGGCTCAATCTGCTTTTCTGGAGCATCCTGCTACTCCCATCCAGGGGCACTGCAGTCATCAGGAGGAAATCCTCCCACCCCTGTCCAGGGGGGAACCATTGGAGTGTGGCTGAGCACACCTTCCCCTGCATCCCCAGCCTTGACACTCCACCAAACCAGCTATGGCACAGTAAATATTCAGCTTCCCAAGCACTGGATGAGTAAACCAGAGAACCTTCTAGGCAATATCTCCCAAGAACCCAAGCCTCAGCCTCTTTGGTGCACAGCAGGAGGGGTGCTGAGAGTGACACAACTTCATTAGGGATCTTTTTATTTCCTCATCTTGAATGGGAGTGCATTTCCAGCCATTACCTTGCAGTCCTTGCAACACCTCTGTGCCAGCTCACCCCACCACACACCCACCCCGTGGGCTGGTTTATGGTGTTCTTAGAGGAACAGCCGGTTCTTAGAGGTCTCAGCTGGACTTGGTGGGAGCTGGGAGCTTTTTGCCCCATAGACAAGACAGTGAAATCCAATATCAAATTTATATGAAAAGAAAACCTCAGTGATTTTCTACTGCATAGTGTTTGTGTTTTGAGACACCTGAATATATACTCTGCAAAGGAAAGAAGGAATCTATTAGCTATGTAAATATTAATATTTATGAAATAAATCCTGAAATTTCAGCTCTTATTTGGTTGTGGATGTCTTGAAGCTTATTCCATGGAGGATAATGTTTTTCTGTTAATAGGTAAAATGGTGAAAAAACCAGGACAGGCGAAACTCATTTAGCATTTCAATTAAAAGGGAAAAGGCCCTGGAATTTGAGTAGCTTTTTTTTTTTTTTTTTTTTTGTAGCTTTCAATGAATATTTTCAAAGCTTTCTCAAATAATACAGTTTTCTTTGAACTTCCATTGCTGGAAGTTGCCCAGGAATTTCACACAGATAACAAGCCTCTCTCCTCACTGCTGCTCCTATACCTGTACAATGGATTCACCTGGGATTCCTCATCCCTGCCTCATGTTCCCTGTGATTTTGTGTGGACCTTTCCCTCCTTGCAGAGGCAGCTGGACCAGGGTGTTGCAGTGAGGCTGCTGGGATGCCAGGTTCCACACACTCCAGCCTTAGGCAGTGTATTTTGCTCTTGCAAGTTAAAAAATGAAAAAATGAAAACAAAAAATGAAAAAGGGCAGGTGTAAGGATGTGTTTACAGGGCAGATACAGACCTTCTCTAAATATTTTTTGGTCTGTGGAGGAGTAAAAACAGATCCTTGCATAAGCTTTTTTGCAAAATGGAATTGAGCCAAAATGTCCTTACTTAGGGGTCCCTCCATCTGGAAACAACAGGAAAATTTATCCTAGATTCTGTCAAAGTCTTCGTGAGAAGGCTCTGTCAAACATATGTGATGATGACAAAACTGCACATTTCAGTTTTATCCTCACTTCCTGGTCAAATGCAGTAAATTCTATAGCCCCTGTGCCAAATGTCCTAGTTCTTGGAAAGTTAACAGCATTATTTGTGAAATAAGGTAGAAAAAGCCATATTGGGAACTAACTCTGGTTGATCACAGTCAGTTCCCCTTGCTGTCAGGCTTCTCTGACCATACCATCTGCTGTTCTTCATGCCCATCAATCCTGCATTTCAGAGCTGGGCAGAGGTGATGTGGCTGGTGGAATTCAATGCCCATGATTTCTGATTTACAACCACGAGAAATTGGATACACGTCCTCACTGACCCTCATTAACTGGCACAGAGCAGGAAGTTTCCAGGGTGGTGTGAAGCCAACTGTGTCCCAGCAGAGCACAGCCCAGGGAACCAATCCCCCCATCTCATGCTGGTGATGCTGTGATCTTCAGAAGCTGTACAGAACTGAGATGCCTGTAGTTAGTGCTGAAATATTAGATGGATACATCTGTTTTAAAGGAAGAGTCAAATTTTAAGCCTTTAAATTAATGGTCAACTTCTCTGTTGTGGTTTGATAGGCAGGGGAGAGGAACAGGGCCGTCCCTTCCTGCATGTGGCATCCTATCCCCAGGAAAAGGGCTCAAACATCAAAGCAGCCCTCACGCGCTGAGCTGCTGGAATGCACGGAGCACATCCCTGGGGAAGGGCTGTGGTGAATATCCCTGGGGAAGGGCTGTGGTGCACATCCCATCCCATCCCATCCCATCCCATCCCATCCCATCCCATCCCATCCCATCCCAGGGGAAGGGCTGTGTCCCCCTTGCTGCCAGCACTGCACACGCGGCCGCGGCACAGCCTGTCCCCTCTGGGGTTCCTACTCCACACATCCCACAGCACATGTGCCACAGCTGAAGTGGGAGGAAGTGCTCGGCAGCCAGAATGACATCCAGAGGGAAATCTGCAACAGGCACCCCCTGGGCTGACACTTCTTCAGCTGCCCTGGATGGGTCCCACTGCTTATTCAAGGGGTGAGGCCACCTTGCACCAGGTGAGGGAGTGACCCATCATAGTCGGATTTGCTGCTGTGCACTGACCCACAGACTGACAGAATGGCTTGGAAGGGACCTCATGGTCATCTCATTCCATCTCCCCTGCCATGGACAGGGAGGCCTTCCACCAGACTAGGCTACTCCAAGTGCCATCCAACCTGACTGTGAACTCTTCCAGGGATGGACCAGCCACAGCTTCTCTGGACAACCTGTGCCATTGCCTCACCACCCTCACAGGGAAGAATTTCTTCCTAATATCTAATCTAAGCTGTCCTCAGATCAAGCCATTATCCCTTGTCCTATCACGCTGTGTCCTTGTAAAACAGATCAATCCAGCTCTCCTGCAGACCTTCCAGGTGCTGGAAGATGCTGTAAGAGCTCCCCAGGACAGCCAATATGTTATCGTGGCTCCCCTGACCATGGCCCACGTAAGAGTCCCTGAGTCACCTCGATTTCCATCAAGCAGCGTATTCAGAGCGAGAAGCTCTGAGTTTTATCTTCTGTGTCACAGTGACATTTTCAGCTTCAGGCTTGTGTAGGGTGAGGCAGTGAGGAGGTCCCCAGTTACTTGCAGAGTACTTACCTTTTAATGGAAACACACTGCACCTCCCAGTTAAGGGATTCAATCCCCTTATCCATGTGGGAGTATAAATGAGCATATAGAAAGATAAGAATAAGGGCAAGCATGCTAATTCCATGTCCTCAAGATTTTTAAGAGAAAAGGCATGAGCTTTGGGTTGGTACCCCTATGTAAAAATAGATTATAATATCATGCAATAAATATTTAAAAAAAAAAAAAGATAGAAAAAGAAAACAGAGGAAAAAAAAGCAATTCAGAAACTCTACATGGTGGTTTGTAATGGATCTGACAATCTAGTGGCTACTTCAGTAGCATAAACACATTCCAGGATGCATTATGTTTTATATTGTATGTGTTAAAATATTTAGTAACTACACTGCAATAAACATTGTTTTGATCTCAAAGTGCACCATATTTTAAAGTCTGTTGTACTCCAGGAAGAATTATATTCTCCAGCCTCCTTAATAAAAGCCACAATCTATGATGCTCTTGATGTGCATGGACTACACAGTATGATGACATTCTTCAAGAGGCCTTTAATGAATTAATGCCTCTCCAAATGGTTTTAAGCTTACAAAAGAAGATGTGTGCATGGTCCTAAACCATTTGGAGCCATTTTATTCAGTGCCTATTGATTTTAGTGCCAGTAAACCTCCCTGCTGCCTGCCTCTGATGAGTATTACATTATATCCTCCATAGCACACAATGGGATTTAGCAGCACCAAAAATGTAATTTCAGCACAAAATACAGAAGTCATTATAACATCAACCTTCCTTTTTCTTCCAAACTTTAGGTACCTGAGGATCTAACTTCTGAAGAAACTGGTGCTATTTCTCTGAAGTGATTTTAGAGACTCCTCCATCTTAAAACTAATCAGTGGGGCTGAGATGGCCTTAAAAATAAGAAACTGAAAGTTGGTGGGGTTTTTTTCTTTAAACAGCCTTTATATGGAGTCATTACTCTAATATTAGTAGTGGCACACCAGGATGTTTGTCTCTCGTGCTTGTTATATGTTTTTAGTAAGGAATCCTCTCCTCTCCTCTCCTCTCCTCTNCCCAGTGAATGCCAGCAGAAGCCTTTTCCCTTCCCTTTAGTTGCTGATAAAGGTAAAGATGCACCCTCATTCCCTCAATTAATGATGATGCTTCTTCAGCTGTGGTTAAGCAGAGGGAGGACACAGCCAGCATCCAGCCTCCCAAAAAGTGCTGCTGTGGGGCTAGGGTGCCCCCAGCTCTGAAGTTCCATGGATTTCCCACTGTGTCAGCCCTCATGGAAATGACTTTGATCATTTCCAGCAGGAAGAAGAGATGAAAAGAGGGATCTCAGAAACAGAAGCCACAGGCAAAGTAGTTCTGTACTGTGGGAATAGACATGGATGTAAGACCCATGGAGATAAGTGGGCTATGGGAAATGGAAATATCATCCCCTTGATCTGCTCTCCTGGTGCAGCCCCTGAGCAGGGAGGAGAGCGGGGGCCAGCCAAGGAGCCTCCCCAGTGACAGACTGATCTCTGTGGGCGAGTTTCATCCCCACTCAGCATCCCAGGATGGAGCTGAGGAGGGGATTTGCCCACCACCTGCCTCACTGGGCTCCTGCCTTCCGGTGATACAAAGCTGAGAGAGGTGGGTGTAAGAGCAGCGGGCAATTAAAGCAGAATGTTTTCTGTAATATATAAACAAGCCCATTAAGCCTGACTTTAATGGGGCTGAGATTCTATGATAAATAATTGAAAAGAAAGCTTAAAGTGAATTTCAAAGATTTTTTTTCCCCTTTAAAATGTATTTACAATGCTATGTACTTTAGATACCTTGAATGTTTAATCAATTGTCATTTATAGAGAGTTCAGTTCCTGGGGTTTTTGTGATATATATGTGCTAAACAAGCCACTTGAATGTCAAAGCCATGGAGCAGCAGCTCCTGGGTTGAGACAGATTTGACACAGTGTGTAGAGGGCTGTGCATGGGAAAAGCTTGTTCTCATCTCTGCTGCTCTCCGTAGTTTAAAAGGTTCTTGAACCAGCTTGAATTCCTCCTGCTGTAGCACATATAGGATGACTGGAGAGGGACTTGCTAATTGCTCACCCGGTCCCCAGGTCCAGCCAGCAGCTGGCAAAAGCTCTGCTTTCTTTATCAGCACTGAGGAAAATCCCAGCCCTGCTTCAACAAGACCTGAGGAACAAGGAGGCAGAACAAGTTGGATGTATGAAAGGAGCAGCTGATGTTTATTGTGCACTAAACGTACTTGTCAGGTGCCTCGTTGTAGGTATTTTTCCAGGGCTGGTGGTGATTAAGGATGTCAGGGATGATATGCTATTCCCTCCTCAGTGAGCGAGCATTTATCCGGCTTCCACTAACACAAGGCTTGACAAGATGGGAATGTCCCTCAGTGCCTTTCAACACACACATTTAAAATGTCTTGTAAATTAGACACTGGACTTCCCATCCACTGTGCAGCTGCCTTCGCTGAGGCTAAACTGGCACTGCCTCAGGGACATCACTGGAGTTTCACTGCAGCCCCCACCATGCTGCTCAAAATCCCCAGCCCCTCTTCTTGGTACTTATTAGTCTCCCCTGACCTGTACTCAGATCAAAAAGATACAGATCTCTATTTTGCAGAGAAAAAGCTGGCTCTCTCTAGACCTCAGAGGTCAAGAGCACCTTTAAGCCCTAGAAGATTATTTTAATAGGAGACGTTTGGTGAAAGCTTTCACACATGTTTTGAGATGCTGCCAAAGGGCTTTGGGACTTGGGGCATTCAGAAGCTTATCGATGTCCCACCCCAAGCTTCACCCCCTACTGAAATGGGACTCAGTGGAGAACTTTCACAGGTTTTTTACTGTCACAGGTCCTTTAAATGATTCTCTTTCTGTCCTGCAGTGCTTTTGCTGACTGGGAGAATGCTTGTTCCCTGCCTTAACTGGGTTGTAAGCAGTAGCGATCTACCCATGACATAGTGGGAATTGAATTGGTGCTAGAAGAGTTAATCAGGAAGAGAGGCTCTCTGAGATGTGACCAGACTGGCACAGAAGTCTCCCTGCTCAGAAACACACCAATAAATACCCCGATGGCTTTTAAAATAATATATATAGATATTTATAATTATAAAACCAAGCAAAGTAGCATTCAAATAATAGATACTCATGTAAAAAGGGATTAAATCCTGCTCTGAGCAGCTGCACTGGAAATGGTGCAGTGTAGTCCCAGCTTTGCACCAGTGTGCATGAAATCACAGCTCGTTCCCACAGAATCCCCTAATCATCCTTCCATTAACTCATATAACTGTGTGGGACTAGAGCAGATTTCTCAATAAAAATGATGGATAAGTAAATTGGGAGAAGCACTCTATCACTTAGCAGGTGTGAGAAGATTGACAGTCCCAGCACTGCTGAAGGGAGGATTGTGTGAGCTGACTCAAGGGTGTCGCTGTGTGGAAACGCTTGCCTGTGGCTGGGGAAAAACTGCCATAGTTCTTTCATGAATGAGAAACGGTGGTGCTGGAAGAGGTAATGCTGAAACAGGATGCAGGAGAGCTGCAAACACCCCGTGAGCAAACTGCAGAACAGCACGGGGAGCAGGCACGCAAGGAAGGACAAGGAGGCTCCAGATGTTCTGAAGACAGAAGCTGTTTGGAACAGGTTTCACAGAAAAGCTGCGCATGCTCTATCCCTGGCAATGTTCAAGGCCAGGCTGGATGGGGTTTTGAGTAACGTGGTCTGACGGAAGGGGTCTCTGCCCATGGCAGGGGATTGTAATGAGACAATCTACAAGGTCCCTTCCAGCCCCAACCATTCTGTGGTTTTCTATGTCCCAGAGGATGCTGAGGCGAAGGCAGTGCAGCAGTGTGGGCAATGGAATTGGGGAGGAAACTCTTGTCTGTGGCTGTGAGATACACGGGCCCTGGGAGAACCAGCAGGAATTCTGCAGCAGCAGGCTCAATTGAATGGATAATGTAGTAAATTAGTGGGAGAAACCCAAAGGCCTGCTCCTCTCTCCTGGTTGAAACCCAGCCTGAGCTCCTGCCTTCTCCTCAGAGTTGGAGCTGGGGAGGAGGCACAGCTTCCCTGCTTCCCCCGAGGACTGGCAACCTATAGGAATAGGAGAGGGACTCTCGGGAGGAGATTCCCCAGGTCCCACAGCGCACCTGGGTTTGGCTCTGCTCACACGTGGCTCCTGCTGAAAGCCTGGTTTGAAAGCCAGGTTTCCCTTTGGTCACAGAATCCCCCGGCACTGGCACTGCAACCTGCAGTTCCTGCTCATGCAGCACTTCCCAGAGAGCCTGCAAATCCCCCTTGTGCTGATATTCCCACCACGGCTCTCACATCCAGCATTCCGGAGCATTTATAACATGCTCGGCAGCGAAGTAGCCAACGTCAATGACACCACTCCAAGATGAAACCAGCCTTGCCATCTTCCTGATGAATCCAGAGGCAGAGACAAGTCCTGGGTCTCTGGAGGGGCAGTGTCGCTGTCCCCTCGCTGTCCCCAGCAGCCCAGCTCGCTGGAATGCGCTGTCCCGGCAGCCTCGGAACACTCCCGTTGGCGAGGAAAANAATACTTTCGCTCTGCCTATTTTCCTGGGAGAAAAAAAAAAAAAAAAAAAAAAAAGAAAAAGAAAAGAACTGGGAGATCGGGATTAATTTTCATACACGGTGCCTGGAGAGTTAAGCGTTTGTTGTAAAGATTTATTGAGTGAGAAACAATGCTTCGCCTAATCCCTTGGCAGGGGGAGCCGCTCCGGCTAACGACGGCTCGATAATTAGCGCTGGGAAATTCCCGGCTCCCTGCTCTGCTCTGCCTCCGAGGGACCTCAGGCGCTAGCAAATCTTACAGCAAATCGTACCCCAGCGTGGTGAGCAGGTCTCGCCACCCTGCAAGCCTGTCAGGGCACTCTGCCAGCTCCAGAAATAGGGATTTGGGGCAGGGAGGTTGGCCACTGTCCGCCCCCTTGGCCACCGTTCAGCTGCACTTCCCGGCAGCGGCAGAGGAGGGCTGACAGCCCCAGGACACACGGACAGGCTTTCTGGGATGCCACGGAGTTCCCGTGTCCCCAGGCTTTTGCTGGGTTTTGATGTCTGGCAGTCCCCGTTAATCCTGTTTTAAACACAAAGATGGGGCTGTTCGCCATCCCATGGGTAGTGGAGCCTCTACCTGGGCAGGGTAGAAAAGGGAAAAAGGTATTTCCCATGTCCAAATACCGAAAAAAAGGGACAATCTGCCTGTTATATGGCTCTGAGCTGCTCTCATTCTGTGAGTGATGAAGCTGTGAAACAGGGAGTCTCTCCCTCTTTGGTGGCTGCAGCACTGATGGAGCCGCATCTGTTGGGAGGGAGGTGACACTCCTGTCCCAAGCCAGCACCAAGTGCCACAATATGCAGGGAAAGGCAGTGGCCAGACCAGAAAGAGACAGATGGAAGGACTGTAAGTGTCAGGCAATACAGGCAGCTGGAAACCACTGTGAACACACCGTATCATCTGCTGGGTCTCCGTAAGTGTCACTCATCTGCTGCAGTGAGCAGTTCCCTTACAGATCCCGAGGCAAGAGGCAGCAGAGAAACCCAAGATGTGCTCTGGGGTTGCACAAGAATCAGGCAGAGTCCTGCTGAAAACTGCCCCGGGGCTGGGCTTCGTGGCAGGGCTGATGTGCAGCAGTGAGCAGCAGTGATGGCCATATGGTGTGTCAGCACCACACATTTCCCCTCTGCAGGTGTCCAGGAACGGGCAGCTGGGAAGGTATTAAAGGAAAATGACATTTGCAGAGTAATTCTCCAGTGTTGATCCTGAGTGAAAAGCACTAATCACTTAGAGAAGTGAAGGTTATATCTGACTCTAGGAATTTGTCCTCCATCTTTTACTTTTTGAACCTCAGCAGTTCTTGCTGCAGAGCAAAATTATCACAGATTATCCCAGAGATGCAGCACCCCATCAGTCTTACTTAAGACTAAGGTGGGTGTCTATAAGCTATTCCCAAAATACATTTTTACAGATTTTTTCCTTCTCTGTCTTTTAAAATGGCAATACTCTGACAAAACCATCCCCACGAGTCAAGATTTTTAGAAGTGACTAATGGTTTGGATGGCACTGGTTGAGCATTTCTAAGAGTGAGCTGTGGGGGGGTATTACTGTTCAGCTCTCATGAGATACCTGGGAGAGGCCTTGACCATAACCTTAGTATTATGTTGGTTTAAAACTCACACAGCCAGGACAAGCAAAATAACTACCCTTGCAGGTAAAGAACGAACCTGGGGAGAATTCAAAAGAGGAGATGTGTCTTGGGACAAGTTTCACAAGCACCTAGACATGAACCCTACCATCTGACCCTTATTTTCTTCTGATATAAAAATATCCCCATGCTTTTCAAAGGATGCAAAGCAGCTCCCCTGGATCACACCGTGCAGCTCACCAGATGCAAGACAGGGATTTATCAGATGGACACTTACAACACTGTTTTTCAATAAGACTGCCTGCTTATAACATTTTCCATGCACTTCCTAGTATTTCTGGCAAGCTTTTCAGCTCACTTGATATATTATTAAGAGTAGCTATGAAACTAATTAACTGAGGAGAATGCTATTTAACTGTCAATAAACCTTTGGATCTCTGCCCTCCTTCCTCCAAATTTAGACATTCATTCTGCAAAGCTTTCTCTGTTCCCTACCCCACAGCTTCTCTCCCTTCCGTTTTCACAGGTCCTTGGTGGCACCTTTTTGCTTCATCTGTCCCAAGCTGTTTGTCCTGTGCATTGCTCCAAAGCCTGGTGGCTGCCTGCTCTCCATCATGGTTTGTCAAGATCTGATGTCTCACTGCTGCTGTGCCCCCTCCAGCCTCCCATCACCAAAAACCTCCACAGGGCTTTCTCTCAGGCTGGAGTCTGTCCCTGATGCATCCTCAGGCTTGTTCCTCTCAGGGTTCTGCGGGGAATTATGGCACAACGTGAAGGTTGTCAGAGGCAAATGGAAAGAGTAGAGTGGTGAATTTACCATCCGAGCACCAGTGAGGTCCCTACAGCTGCTCCTGCTGGACTGTGTAAGTTTAAGCCCCTTTAAAATACAATTGCCTTCATTCTCCTAACTCAGAGGGCAACAGTTCCTTTCATTCCTCCTCAGAACATGTCCTCCAGCAAAGCTCATCACTGCTGATCCTTATCCCCCCTCCCGCTGGAGAAGCACCTCCTGGACCTGCTGCTGTGGTGGTGCCACTGCTGAAGGGGCCCTGAGGATTCTGTGGCTCCCTGGAATCATGCAGAAATTGCTCCTGACACACAAATAATGCCCCATTTCTCTGCACAATGGCCCCATGCATACAGTGGCCTCAGAGAGAACAACAGATGACTGTAGCTTCAGAGCAGATGTGCAGGCTGTGCATATCAGGGGTTTTGCAATGGAGATCCAGAAAGGGAGAGGGAAAGGCAGTTCTTTTGTGAGAAAGTACAAGGAGCCTGGTAAAAAAACCCAAAAAAACAACCACAATGTAGAGGAAAAAGCTCTGGTACCTTCATGTGGCAGGCTTTGAGAACCTTGCTGATTCAGGGCTGTCTGAAATCTGTTTTCCCTAGAAAATAACTGTTTCTGTTGTGAAAGCCAGAGCAGAGCCTGCCTTAAAATTGCTCCTGGATTTAGAAATAAGACATAAGGAACAATTTTTACTGCCTTTGGGAGAAAGTAGCAAGGGCTTTGCGCCCCTTGCACAGCTCCTCAAAACCTGGAAACTGACTTAGTGACATGAACTTCTTTGGTTTAGTTCTGCATGAACTATATTAAATCATGGCACTGTGGATCTGGACTGTCCTGAATTACAGCAGTTAAAGTAGGTGCCTGGAAATGGACTTTTTTCACACTTGACCCCTGTGCTGGGATTTCCCTGCTGGGTCTTGAGGTTGTTACATCTGAGCCTAGGATCAATAGCCCGGCTTTCTTGGACACACTGCAAGAGACAATATGGAAGAAGCAGCAGCCAAAATAGCAACAACAGAAGTTGCAGCAGGCAGATTAGTGGCTGTAGCAGGCTCTGATCAAGCTGTTCTCCTTCTGTCACCATTTTGAGTGTTTATTGTTGAACACTCCACACTGCTGCCGGTTACAGGGCTCTACCGGTGAGAAGGGATAAAGAACAGTTCAAAGGCCCTGCAGGAATGCCCAAGCCCACCAGGCTGCTCCGTGCCAGAGCTGGATGCCTTCCCTCCCCTTCATCTGTGGTGTGGTCAGGCCCACCTGACTCCTGTCCAACTCACACATTCTGGGGAAACAGTTGATTTTTCTCTTCAATAATTTGGTTATAAGCCCGAGGTCTGAAGATAATGAAGGTTCTGCCACTGAACTGCCTGTCTGCCTATGCCCCCTGCCTTTTTCAATCTGCTGGCCAATGTCAACAAACTTTGCAGGGAGCTATGAAATTCCTGCAAGTTTCATACAAGCAAGAGGCTGCATTGAGGATGGTGAGATGAATCAATGCCCACGCATGCCCCCAAACAGCTCCTGGCTGCTGCATGGCCTGAGCTTTGTCCAGAAGGCAGAGGCCATGGTCAGAACATCACCATGGAATGCTGAAGGGGAAAAAGAACAGAGGACAGGAAGGTGATCAGGAGAGACCCCTGGGAAGGAGGTTCTGTGTAGAAGATGTAGAAGAGGCTTTCTGTGGGAGGCTCCAGGGGCAAATCCATAGGAATCCAGGTTTAATTGTTTTTGCTGCTGAGAGAACAACTTAATTATGCACTGAGGGTCTCATTTGGTCTGGCCTCCCTGTGCAAACCCAGATAAGGAGGAGCACAGCTGAATGCCCTTTAGCTCCCCCGTTATCTTCAGACAGATTTCACTCTGATGTGCTGATACGGGGGATGTGATGATTTGTGCTGATGTGGGGATTTGGGGGAGGAGTTGCAATTCCGGTTGGGGATGATCCTACCCCAGAGCAGCCTTAAGCAAGCCAGGGATGCTGAGTCCCAGGATATTGGGCTGTGCTGGAGTGCTGTGAGCCCCTGTGCTGCCCACTGACAGAGGAACGTGATCCCCCCTCCTCCCACTGCTGTTGGAGCTCCTGTGGCCTAGAGTGCTGCCTTCCTATTTTAAATAAAAATCTGCATTTGTGAGAGCTGATAAGTCTTTTCACGGTCTGCAGCTGGACTGTGAATAGGCTGTGAAGCCCTAATTTGAGTTCAGATGAGAGCAGTGTTGGGCTTTTCCCCTGAGCCCATTCTGGGCCCTCTGGGATGCCCCAGCAGGCTCTGCAGGAGCTCGGCTGAGCTGGGAATAGAGTGCAGGTCTAAAAGGAAAGATTTATTTTTTTTTCTTTCTCTCAACTTTGGAAAACAAAATAGAAGACTAAAAGGCTGTAAAACATCTAGTCTGCTACCAAATTGCTTTTTAAAATGTCTCCAGCTTTACAAAAGTTGCACGTATTGCCATTAGACATCCCTTTCTCTGTTACCTACTTATACCTCTTCAAAGCTGAATGGAAAAATTAATGCTGAGCCTCCTTCCCCTCATAATCAAACATTACAACACTGAGAAATTCAGAATGAAGATCACACAGAACAGTCATTCCATAACAATACAATTATGATGAAATCATTTTAGCATCTTTGGTCTGAGATGAGATTAAATCTATTTTAATGAGACATTAGATAGGCTTTTTTCTCCCATGTTTTTCTCCTCATGGCGCCATTACAATGCAGAAGAATTAGTTGTTGTTTTTTTTTTTTTAGCTGCCTCAGTTTGTGATTTTTCTTTGCAAGAAATCAATATTCTGTGCAGGGAAAATAAACTGAGAGTATTTCAAAACTTATTTTTGTACCTAAATTACCAAAACACTCTCTCCATCTCAGCCTCATGCTGACAGTTTCTTTTTCCTGAGAATTTCTGCATTTCAGGTTTCTTCCCCAAAAAAAGTATTTCATATTTCCTGCATCAGCAAGGTTGCTGAAGAGTTGATTCACCAGGCTTCTGAAGCTTCCAGGGAGCTCCATCTCGCTGAGCTGTATTTATAGCAGCTCTGAGTCACAGAGGCAGCCCGGCAGTGCTGGCTCTGAGCGTGGTGCTTTGAAGGGCTGTGCCCCTGCAGTGTCTGGGAATGGCACTGCCTGTGCCTCCCACAGCTCAGGGCCCAAGCTGTCCCTCCAGCCTTGCCTCAGTTTCCCGGGACTCAGTGTGTGACCCGGGGGTGCAGCACCATGGTTTTCAGGGCCATCACCATGCCATCTATCCACAGAGCATCTGTTCAAAAGGTCTTGGGCCATGTAATATTCACAAATATTTCACTCTCAAGTGAGATAGAAGGTCTGGCTGTTGATTTTTTTGGCTTTTTTGTTGTTTTTTGTTTGTTTGTTTGTTTGTTTGTTTTGGTTTTGTTTTTGTTTTTTTTTTTACTAGCCTGATTTTGATGGCAAAGTCTGGGCTGTTCTCAGATATCAAAGTGAACCTAAGGCTCTTTAGGGAATGATATAGTTTAAAAAGGTGTGGGCTGTCTCCATCTCTCAGCTGGGGAGGGCTTTTCTGTCTTTGCTTCATTTACCACAGCTTCTTCCCAAAGGCAACCTCCTTTCTTTGATCCAGAATAAAATCTGGGAAACTGTTCACTCATGGATCACCTTCTGTAGCATCCTGGCTGATATATCTGGCCAGCATCACAATGTGGGGGTGACCAGCTGCCCGCTCTTCCTTCTTGTGTTTTGAAGAACCAGTTGGACAGATGGAAAAGCTCTTCCTAGGGAGCACATTGGTTCCTTCAATAAACTGCTCAACTGTGAGGGCAGCTGGAAGCTTTAACTCGGGTACCTCTGCTAGAGATGGATGCAGACAGCCCTTATCATCTCCTAAACCTACCAGCACAAGGTGCTCCTAAAGCAACATAATTGTTGATTACTCGCTCTGCAAGAAAACAAAAAAAATACTTGATTAAAGAGAGCTGTGTTCATTGATCAAAGAAACGGGAAAAGGGATGGAGCTGATGTTACGGATCACCAGCCAGCTGCCTGAGTTGGAAAAAGAGATGTCGTGATTTTTGCCTTTAGAGAAAGAAGGTCTAATCAAACACGTGCCAAAGAAAGGGAAAGCCCCAGTCTCCATCAGAAGGCAGAAAGGATTTCCATGGAATCGCTTGGAGCCCTTGAGTTAAATGCATGTTGAGAGGAAACTGATAAAGATAAAACACAGCAATGGAAACCTGTCTCAGAAAGAGCAGGTAGGTCTCAACTGTCAACAGTAATCTGAACCTATAACAAGCACTCTTGTTTGAAAATGAATCCAACTGAAAATGAAAGATTAAACAAGTACAACAACGTAAGAATAAATTGCACATAAATCTCTCTGGTATTCAGGATCAAAGGAAGATTAAAGAACAAGTTATGGAAATGTGGTAGAGGCAAAGAGAACCTATTAAGTGATATAATTTAGTGAGCATATGAGTAATAGAGAGTTCACATCTAAGTTAAGAGAAAAGGGTATGAACCTGTAGCTGTTGAAAGAGACTTCACATGATATGTGGCACAAATGATACATGATGAAAAAGGTTCTGTTGTCCAAACCAAACAAAAATATGACCGAAGATCAGAGCTGGTATGAGAAAACTCACTTACAGTTGTGTTTTAAGGATTATGGAGAAAGACTGTATTATTCAAGTCCGCCTTGCAATTTTGAGAATGTGAGGGTGGACACCAGCTACATGAATTCCTGTTATAGGAATGAGATCCAAGAAAGGATGCAGGTGAGTCACCGGGGCAGGGAGTACTTCTGGGATCAGCAGGGTTCCACCACCTTCCCCTAGAAGCTCTTCTTTCCCTGTTTTTCTCTGTGCTGGGTCAAGGTCACAGCCTATTCTCCAGTGATGATGCTTAGTAGAGACTTATTTTCCTTCAGGAAACCACACTAGAGTACTTGTCTGTGTGTGTAAGACTACACACTTATGCAAGCATGCTCTTTTACAGTGACAATATTAACACCAAAAGGCCCCCTGTCAGGCACTCTGTCCTCATATTTAGTAAGCCTTCTGACTCTAATGTTACAAATAAATCCAAATGGAAAAGGAAAATCTCTCTTCTCCGTGCTACGACAAGTGAGAGTGTTTAGAAGAAGCATCTTGTCCCAGCTCATGCAGAATCTACAGCAAAATCAAACTCGAACCCATCACAGAATCATCAGTGCTTTTTTACTGTGGGAAACACTGGCTGTATCTTTGGGGAAAGAGGAGGCTATATTCAGGACAGGGGGCAGGAGGTGCTGGGTCAGCTGAGGGGGTTAAGGGACTTCACCTTCACCCCATGTGGATGCTCAATGCTTATCATCACTACATTCAAGAGATAATCAATAAATACATTGATAATCCCATGTTTGTGCTAATTTCAACCATTTAATTCAAGAAGGAATATTTTTCTCTCAGGATTTTTTTTTTTTTCTGGGTAGTCTGTAGTTTTCTTTATAAAAAATTGTCAGGAGAGTTTAGAAAGGAAGAAAATGCAATAAGCCTTTGTCTAACATTTTTCTGTAGTGAAATTGAAAGAGACCAAGGTGGGGAAGATATTTTCATGTGCAAAGGATTATATAAGTGCAGCTGAGATTTTATCAAAGTAAAGACAGTACAAGGCAGTCAGAGGGAAGGTTTTGCCTTCACTTGGCCTCCCAACCCAAGCAAACAGCAGCCTTTGATAGCTTTGAAGGGTATTTCTTGCTCACACCTCAAATGGGCGTGCATTTGCTAAGTGCATCACCTGCGGGCAATCTGATTTATGTTCAAATGTTTGCAGTACACGAGGTGCACGCAAATCTATTTTTATGTATGTATTTATTATCAAGGCATGCACAGAACAGACTTTTCAGCCTACACTACACAAAACAGCTCAAAGCTGTGCCTGACAGCAAAAAAAGCTTTGTGGAGGTCCTGACTCAAGACGTTGTATAAGTTACCCTCCACAAGCCCAAACCCAAGCAGCTGATGTAGATGCTCACATCAGCGTCTCCACCTGTTGAATCAGTGAGCCAGGGGAGGGAGCAGGAACTGGCTGAGGGGCATGGGTGAAGTGTAAGCATCTCACATCACACACAGGGGAAGGGAAGGCCATGTCCCAGCACAGAGCTCAGAGCTATCAGTGCCCCTGGGACCTGACCCCATGGCCAGCATTGAGCCAGCCAGGCTGAACCCACCCTGAGGCACTGAACACTGCTCCCAGAGAGGAAAGCTGTTCATTTAGTGGACCCAGTGCATGTCTCATGAGACAAATTCTGCATTGCAGTGTTTGTCTCTTCATCCTTGTTTGGGCATGCATTTTTTTGGGCTGTTATGTAGTCAAACTGCATAAATAAAATATATCCAGCATTTTTCATCATTAACAGACTTCTCACAGCGCTTTTCATTTTTAGACACTTCACCTTTTCAAATCACTCATTAAATATTAATAAATTAATCCCTCTCACACTCTTCTGACGCATTCAAGACTTTTTCATGATGATCGTCTTATGTTCTGTTTTTTATTTGAATATGAAATACATCAAGTAGATGTATCATTCAATACAATTAGCTGGCAGTTATAAACAGTGCCAGAAACCAAGCATGGCAGGCTGATTTTTCCTACATGTGTTAAATTGGCACTTAAACACAGGAAGTGAAAAAATGAAGAGCTAATGGCATGAATGACTTTTTGAAAGTTTTGTGTTTTTCAACAGATTGTTTGCTTGCTTCCCTTCGTTTCCATGAGTCCTTTTTTATGGAAGTTATTAAAATCACCAGTAAGATCAACAATTTTTTGCTAGGCTGAATGCTTGTATTAGGATTGCATGGCAAGGTTTTGGTACAGGAGGGCTACAGGGGTGGCATCTGTGAGAAGCTGCTGGAAGCTTCCCCCGTGTCCAACAGAGCCAATGCCAGCTGGTTCTAGGATGGTCCCACTGCAGGACAAAGCTGAGCCCTTCAGTGACTGTGGTAGCACCTCTGGGATAATATACTGAAGGGGGAAAAAAACCCCAAACAACAAATGGAAACCACAGCTGGAGAGGGGACTGAGAACAAGAGAAACAACTCTGCAGATCCCAAGGCAGGAGAGGAGGAGATGCTGGAGCAGAGATTCCCCTGCTGCCCATGGTGAGGCAGCTGTGCCCTGCAGAGATCCATGGGGATGCAGAGATCCACCCACAGCCCCTGGAGGGGCAGGAGCACACTGGAGCAGGAAGATGACCAAAGAAGGTTGTAGCCCCATGGCAATACCCTGCTGAAGCGGGTTTGCTGGTAGGAATTGTGACCCCATGGAAGGAACCCACACTGGAGTGGTCTGTGAGTAACTGCAGCCTGTGAGAAGGACTTACCTTGGAGAAATTCATGGAGGACTGTCTCCCATGGGAGAAATCCATGGGAGATGGCACCACCCTGGTGCCAGGAAGAGTGTGAGGAGTCCTCCCCCTGAAGAGGAAGGAGCATCAGAGAATGTGATTAGCTGTGTGTGATAAGCTGAGTGCCCCCATTCCCTCTCTCCCTGCGCTGATGTGGGGGAGGAGATAGAGAATTTGGAAGTAAAGTTAAGCCTGGATTTAAAAGGAGAGGGGGAGAAAGGTGTTTTAAATTTAGTTTTTATTTCTCATTATCCTACACTGATTTGACTGGCACTAAATTAAACTAATTTTTCCCCAAGTTTGGTCTGTTTTTCCCCGGATGGTAACTGATGAGTGATTTCCCTGCCCTTATTTCTACCTGTCTTTTGTTATATTTCCTTTCTCCTGATGAGCAGGGGAGTGACAGAGCAGCTTTGATGGGCACCTGGCCTACAGCCAGGCTCAACCCATCACAGTGCTCACCTATGTCTGGGCAAGATGCTGCAGCCACAGCAGCATCCCTGGGCTAAGCAAATGTCTGTGTGATGTTCCTGGGAAAGGGACACTGCCACCACCCCCTGCACTTGGGAGCAGTGCCTCTGAGCAGAAAGCTCCTTTAGACCTCATCATACATGGTATTTGTAATGCCCAGTGTGGAAAACTGTGTTACCCAGAGTCATTTGCAGGAGTTACACAGAGAAAATGTACTTCCAGGCTCTACTCCAGTGGCCAAAGTTTGGATGCTGAGAAGGTGAGGACACTGCTGGTCCTGGAGGCAAGCACACCTTGCCAGCTGACAGTGCTGTCCCTGCACTCAGGAGACTTTTTCCTGCAAGACAGGAGCAGTGACTGCCTTCAGACCAGCCTGGTCTCATTAGCTTTAACATTCACCTCAGATCTTCAAAATGTGGCAGCAATAATTGGGAAAAGATGCCCCATTCTGCAAGCTGGGGTATGTAGCAGGGGTTCAAACCAGTTCACGTGAAGCACAGCCTTCCCTGACCCTGATGTCTCACTCTCAAACAATGACAAAATCTGCTTGTGTGTCCTGGCAAAACCCTGGCTTGTGAGAAAATGCTGAATATGTGGAGTGACAGGCTGGCGGTGGCTTCCCAGGGAAGTGTCAGCACTGCTGCCCATCCGACCCTTCAGATCTACACAGCAGCCCGAGGCTCGTGATTCAGCTGGAAGCGAGGCGAGCTCTGTTTCTACCACGCTTTCTGTTGGTTTTTTTGCCACACCGTTTAGCCTTTCCTTGGGAAGGTGACGTCCCTCTGGTGGTGCTCATTAGCAGGCTGCTGGGCAGGCAGGATTTCAGCAGTGACAAAAATCCCAGGCAGCCTCGTGGCAGGATGATTCCACCGGCATCACAGAGTCAGCCACTGCCCCTGCCACCAGGTACCCAGGATTCCTTCAGCGGGGAGTGGAGGATGTCACTGCTGCAGGCACTGCAGCGCCTGTGGAGGCACTTTGCTGGGCTGGAACGTCTCTGTGCATTGCTCAGGCTGGGTTCTGCCATTTCCCTGGTCTGCCCTCACCCTGTTGGTGTTGGACTCTCTGGTAAGACTTGTCCCTGATACCTGAGGGCAGAACGCTGCTGGGAACAGGAGCAGGCACGTGTTAATGCGAATTGGTGGGATGATATTGATTCTTCCATGGCAGAGATCAGGGATCTGGGCTGCCTGCAGGCCTCTGTGAGCCCCTGGGTAAGGCTGAGCCACCTGGTTCCTAACCTCTCACTGGGATGAGCTGTCACGTTTGTTTCACACTGAGTGGAAAGCAGGCACGTCTGAGGTGTGATACACCTGATCTCCTTCTGACATCTGCTCTGGAGCGAGACGAACCAGCCTCTGCTGGTCTCTCTTGACTAACTACGGGGGGAGGAGAGGGTGACTTGCTCCAGGTTAGGTGAGGAGAATCCCAAACTAGGTGGGCAACACCCGTGTCCTGCTTTTGGTCACCCTGCTGGGCCAGATTCCTGCTGGCTGTGGCAGCTGTGTGCTGGGTTGGCAGAAAAGTGCTGCTTCTGGAAACAACAGCTGAAGGTGAAGAGGCTGTGGAGGATGGATACACGTGGGAATGCCAGGGGTAAGGGGGGTAAAAGGTTTTTTAAAGCTGCACCCAGGTCCCATCTCAGGCTTTTCAGAAGGACCAGCTCTTTTAGAATTTTATTTTGGTAAGGCAAGATACAGGATAAACATGCTAAGACTGCTCTCTCAGCAATGTGGTGTTCAGGAATCACTCACCGCCAAAAAATACTTGTTGAGAATGCCATCATCTATTGTCTGAATTTCTACCTGGCCAGTACCATGCCAAACCATGTCTGCACAATGCAGCAGATTTATACAGCCAGGTTTTGAGACAGTCACTCCATATGCAGCTCCTCTCACCCCCTTTTCCAGCCGGGCACACCACGACTCACAAGCATTTTGCATTAGTAGAATATATGAAGATCTTACATGTTTTACAACTCACTGGGCACCCCATCCCATGACTATCAGACAGTCCTTTTGGCGTCCTTTGGGCATCACCACCTCAGACCATCACCCAATTGCCTCTCCCAGCTTTTGTGTGTAATGCCACCGTGGCTCTTGCACCAGTGGCCTGTAATTACAGGCCACTGTAATTCTGTATCTGTAATATCTGTATCTTCTGGCTGATAACTGTTCTGCTGCAGCATCCCTCCTTTCATCCCCATTCAAAACAGCACTCCAGCACCAGGGAAGTTTTTGCTCTAGCCCTCTGAAGCTGGAAAGTACAGACCAAAGCCAAAAGGGAAAGCACTTAAATAGGAGGAGGTTTGCCAAGCTGTGATGTTACAAACAGCTGCTTTGTTGACAGCTCTGTCACAAGGAAATTACCTCCCCCCTGTGCTCAGTGCTTCTAGAAATGGTGTTGTTGGAGCAGATTGTGTCTTTTTGCTTTAGAAAAGCTGTTGGGTGCTATACTTTATGAGAATATGAACTGGAAAAATCTTGAAACCCTACCAATATTGTAAGGGAAAGGAAAGATCTGTGCTTGCTTTGTGCTTCTTGCCCCTTTCCCCCTCCTTCAGCACTGTCACACTGACACTTGGGTCCTATTAGAGCCAAATGCTGTTCCCTCATATAGGGATTTACTCTGTTTAGCAATTATTAATATAATCCTGAGCCAGAGAAACAACATGAAACACTATCTGTCCCTTGGTGGAAGCACTGGTGAGCAGCAGCACGGAGACAAAGAGGAGGCCAGAGACTTAAAAGTTTGCAACATAGCTAAAAGAAGTCATTATGATGTGATTCAGCTGCTTGGAGCAGATGTTTGACCTACCCACTGCTTAAAAGGGCGGCACAGCTTGAAAAGGGCACAATCTTGGTCGCAGATGATTAACACAGAAAGCAATAGCCTTGAGTATTTAAACATTTACAGTGAGACAAAGGGATCAAGAGCTCTGTCCTTCAGCCTGCACAGCCCTACAGTGCCTGTCCTGGCTACACATCAGGTGGGATGTACCCAATTTTGGCATCAGGCTGTTAGAAGGGGGAGTTCAGAATGACTCGGTGACTTCAGGTCTCCAAGCGTATGTGTATTTTACTGCTCTAAATCATCTGGTTCTGTCCTGAAACTATTGTACTCAGGCCTGGAGAAGTTGAGAGAAGCAGAAGAGCCTTTGCTCATCTTCTCTTTGATCTGCAGCCATCTGACACCACTGGCAGTCCTTCACTGCTCTCCTTTGCTGCAACTGCTGGAAGTAGCCCAGGTGTGGTGCAGGGTAAGAAACCAGCTGAGCTGCCCTGGGGAGGCTGAAGGCTTGTGCATTACTGAGGGTTACAACTTGACTGAGCAAGAAACCAGGGCTGCTCTTGTGTTAGGTAAAGTTAAGGGAAAGGATGTTGACACAGACCTAATTACAGGAGTTGGGAAGTTTTAATCTCTATGTATTGGAAATACTTTAACAGCTCAGCTCTTTTGTAGTAGTTCTGGATCATTTAATTAGTGTGTCCTCTCACTCATGAGGATAATTTCAGTTGCACAATAGCTACTGCCACGGCAGCTTTCTGTTTCATTGATTTTTACTTCCTAGATCCCAGCTGGTTTTTGCATTCCTCATGTAACTGGTCTCCTCTATACAAATGTACATATTTATATGTATATCTATAGCTATCAAAGGAGGAGAGGCCAGGAGTCCATGAGGAGATGTGCAATAACCCCAGCCATGGGTATAGACTGTGACATGTCCCCCTGGCCAGCAGCTCTGCCAAAAATGATGGAGGTTGCCACGTCAAATTCCAGCCAGCCCCACGCTGCCATCTCAGATAAGGCAAACCATGTACCAGGCTAAGTTATCTGGGAAGTGGTCACCAGGAGAGAAGCTTCCTCCCTTCTCTCCTGTGGAATTCATATGCAATAATATACCCAGGTCAGGTGTCCTGGTTCAAGATGGTGTAGAGAAGCCTGGTCCTGTGGAGATGGACCTTAGTCCCCATGAGGAGCTACAAAGCAGCTGGATTTAGTTTTCCTGACCAAGAGGAGGCTGAGGACTAAGCTGGTAGCAGCCTACAGAAAATATGGTTACAGCAACAAAGGAACCAAGCTATTCTCAAGTGCAGGGCAATGGCCTTGGTTTGGGAAGTTCAGGATGGACAGAGGGATAAAATGTTTTGCAAGGAGGGTTCTGCAGCCCTGGAGTATCCCGCTCCATCCTCTGTCCCTGGAGATTGTCACAACTCTTCTAGAAGGAGCCATGGCCACAGTCCTGTTCCAGGTGGGAGGTTGGACTAGAGACCTTGAGAGGTCCCTTCTGGCCGAGACCACTGTGAACACAGAGAGTGCCAGCTCAGCCACACCACACTGGTCATGCTTTCCCTGAATTGCCACTGACAGCTGGCTGTAGATATTTTTTTCTGTTTTTCCTTGCCTGGCTACGATCCTTTTTGTGTGGATGAGATCACTGGGACACAGGTAATTTTTAGATCTTCATCTACCATGATCCATAGCATAGTGAGATACCATGTACAATTCATAAACAAATAAATCCTGCAAAGGAAAATGGCTGCAGTTACTTTCCACTGCATGAGTAACTCAGCAGAAAACAGAATTAGGACTTCACCTCCGGCAAGATTTGCTGTAACCACTCATCAGCTGTGTTTTCAGGTGTGCCTTCCCTGCAGCAGGGCACCTGCAGCCATTTCCCCATCAGTGAAAGTCTTTTCCAGCCAATCAATCTTCTATTTATCTACCAAATCATGAATGTGTGTTGACTCTTTAGCAGAGCCTGACCCTTAAATATGTTTGAAATGAGAGGCTAACTCATGTGGGCAGGTGTGTATGTTTGTGCATCTTTGTCTAGCTGGGTGTGTGGTGAAAGGGAAAGGTCTAACCAGAATCAAACAAAAATAGAATCCTAATCTCTTTCCTGTGTAGAGCAAACTGGAGCAGATAGTTTCCAAATGAAATCTGAGATGATGCCAGCTGCCTGTAAACTGTACCTACTTTAAAAATAAAATCCCACTGCCTGCAAGCCATCCTCATCTATGTGTTCTCAAGTACAATCTTCTTTCACCCAGACTGTCCCGTAAGATGTGGGTATTAAAGACCACCATTTTGAATTGAACAGGGCTAATTTTAAACACTGGTTGGAGGCTGTGGCCCCTTCGTGTCCTGCTTCCTTCAAGGACGATCCCCTTCGTCCCCAGGAAAACTGCTCTCCTGCAAAGGGAAATTAGACAAGTATCAAAAAAGGACTGCCTTTCACACATCTTGAAAAAGCCCCTAGGTGCCACCAAAAGATCCCAAGCAGCACAGCAACTTATGTGAGCAATGGACAGTGGAAATGTTAAAGCAACTTTATAGGAACAGCAGAAAAAACGAACAAGCCATGAAGCTCAAGCATATTGAATAAATGCTTTGCACATAGTTGTAATGAGATTCAGCTGACCGAGACATTTATATGGGGAAGAAATCACGGCCTCATTGCAATCAATAGACAAGTTGCCACCGATTAATGGAGCTCTGCTTTCATGATGTTTGTATTGCAACGTAAGCCAAGATGCCTGTGAGCTGTCAAAACCCTTTAGAGCCATTTGTCCCAACAACCCCACAGTATCATCCCCTAATACTCTATTATGCAAAGAGACCCCTTTTATTTTTATTAGAGCTAATTCACCAGATGGCTTCTCCCCCCCACCCCCCCGCTTTGATGTAGCAAATGCAAGCAAGTGATTTTGCTGACTACAGATCAAGGCACAGATCAGTGCTATTTGCCATGCACAGAACATGAAAAGCAGAGCAGGGACTGTCGGGCAAATCTAACATGTTTGTAAACAGCAAAGAAACCTCTGCAGACACGTGGGAAGTGGAGCAGCCCCACTCCTCTGGTGCGGGTGGGCTGCAGGTACCGCTCCTATGGCCCTGCAGGGAGTCAGGTGGGGAAGGGGGTGAATTTCTGCATATTGATGAGAGATTAGACCTGCTGGTAACACTGAAGGAAAATTAATGAGGGAGCAGAGAGGCACTTTCAAAGAGGAAGGAGTAGAAATAACGCAAATGGGCGACTCTGTCCTAGAGAAATGCTGATGGGCATGGACAGACAGATGGATGTGTTCCAGTGGCCCAGCCCAGGTTACAGTGCCAGTATCACGGCTTTCTTTTCACATAATAAGGCTCTTAACTGCAAGTTTTAACAGAGACAACAACAGAAAGCAAATAACGAAGCCATGAAGTCCAGCAGCCAGAAAGAACATCATTAATAAATAAAAATTCAAACTCCCTACCACTGTGAACACGGCCTTAGAAATTTTCACAGAAATTATGTCCTTCACTGCAAAAACCTATTAAAAACAGAAGAGTAAAAACAAGAGTCCCCAAACCTTGTGTAGGCTATATGCAAAAGAAAGCCTCCAAAAGCAAGTAAATTTAATGCAAAATAAACCACAGCTTTCTCCAGGTTGCAATGCCATGCACTGAGGTAAGAATCCCCCTTGGGAACAGTGTGCTCCATTACTGATGGTGCAGCCCTGTCTGTAGCAAACTTCCTGGCCCTGTGTGAGGAGCTGCATTGGCTGGAGGTGAAACCCAGATGCCTTCAGCTATCAGGGAGTGGTATCTCTCCAGAGTTATTTTCCCTGCCCGCAGCAAAGGGTGTTCCAAGGACAGCTGGGGTCAAGTGTGGGACCTGCGTGTTAACGCCGTTCAGTGTCTGCCATCAGGAATGGCGCACACCACTTTGTGCCACACTCATGGTGTAGCAAATGCCCTCAGGAAAGGATGGCCACGTGTTTTTACAGCATATTACTATGATCGGCATGATTTTAAAAGTATATGTGCTTTTAATCCAAGACCTTAACTTTCTGCAGTGCTGGAGGCAGCTGGGCTGGGCTGTAGAACCAGCAGTTGCACGAGCAGAGCACAACAGCATCCTGCTCATCTGTGCCTGCCTCCTGCATGGTCTCTCTGCTGTCTAATAAGCCATGAGAGAAGGTTTTCCAGCTGTTGGGACATGTTCACTGCTACAAACTCCCCTGTGTCTAATTAAGCTCATGGCTCATACTCCCCTTTGGTGATGGTGCTAACAGGTTCTCCTCTCCTGCGGCGGCTTCTTATTTTCATGAGAAATGGAGTGTAAAATCACTGGGACCTCTGCTGCTCTGGGAGATCTGATTAGAATCCTGGGTTTCAGGATTTATTAGGAAGAGTGAACTGGCTGGCAGACATAATAAGTAAGGCATTGACTTTACCCACCATCCTGTTGCTCTTGTCAGGAACCAGGCTGGGGGAACCCCGATGCAGCCCAGCCTGAGGAGAAGAGCCAGAGCCAGGAGCAAAACCATCTCAAACAACCAGCCTCAGAGAACAGAAAAAAGTCCTTGGCTTTAAACAGGGTAAAAGTATCACTAAACCTGTATGCCTTGTTTACTGTCTGCCATATAGTAATGTCTATTTCAGTGAATCCCCTGAAGACAGGATTCCCTGACAGTTTTATGTGCACCTTGTAAACTGAGGCAAATGGATAACATTTTCCAGCTTCACCATGAAGTGTGTTTCTTCCTGGAGGAGGAAATGTGGAAGATCTCAGGATAAAGAGACATGATACGTGGACCAGGGGGATCTGATGCTGCCCAGAGCACTTGGCTTGACTTTTTTAGGCAGTATTTGCACTACCGTAGAGGGTAAAGGGATTTATGTACCTGGGAACCTGCTTAAGGTTGGTGGGAAGACACAATCCTTGCTCTTCATTTTGCATTGCTCTATAAAGGGTGATATAAAGAGCCCTCCTTCTGGGAGGCAGGAGGGCCTCCCCTCCACCACTGTCCATATCTGGGGAGTCATGGAGGAGCCCACAGAAAGCCATAAGTCATTCTCTGGAAAAAGAGAGATCTCCACACTGAAGGGACCAGAGGGTCTCATTTAATCAGTAAAAATCTTCTTTCACCCCTGAGAGATGAAAGTGTCTAAAACATTTCTGCACTGCTCTTGAACTTGCCCCATCAGAAGGCCCCAAGTTCTTTCTCTCAGTAAGAAATTTGAAAGGGAGCTGCTGTTTTTTCTGTTTCTCTCTCACAGATTTTTTTTTTTTTTTCCTGGCAACACCTCTCCAGAGCAGCACGTTTTCACAAACAAAGTTAAACTGCTTGGTTTCCATTAGTAACATGAGCAGTAAAAATAGAGGACAGGTGTTTCTTAGGAGGTGTGAAAGATTAACGGGATTTTCTTGGATTGTGGATGATGCTGTCACTGTAGGCTATCTGCTTTTTCTTTCCTCCACCAAAGAATATAGGAAAATTTTCAATAGCATTTACTGGTGCTTAGTGAAGCTCAGGCAGGTTTGTGCCTGCTGTGCCTGCACTCCCTGCAGGCAAAGAGGAATTGCAGCAAATAACCCTCTCATTTGCCCATCTGAATCCAGATTCTTCTTTCAGAGACATCTTTGCAAAATTGCTCTCAGGGGCAATTAGCACAGGACCTCTGTGGAGGGAATTGCATGGGAATGAAGGACCTCGGCACGAGCAACTGAGCCCTCAAATAAATAAACAGGAAAACAAATAAACAGGAAAATACCCCAAATCCTGTGTGAGTTCAGCCCTTCATCTGGGATCCCCAAAAGAGTTTTTGTCATCCTTAGGAAAAGGTGATGCTCTGTGTGACAAAACATGCCTGTAAGACCTGTTAAAGAGGCATTTTCCCATTCCCACTCTCAAAATTCCCTGCACTAGAAGCCTGGAAGACTTTTCCATTCATCTTTCTCTGAGCATCTCCCAGCATCTTTCACTGAGAGTTTTCCACAGTGGCTAACAAGTGGGAAGGGCAAGGAGACTGTGGCTTCAGCCCCTGTGAGTTTACCTTTCCCTCTGTGCCAGAAGAGCTGTGCCTGTGCACTCCAGGCTCTGCAGAAGGGCATTTTCCACAATGCAAACCAGCACCAGCAAATGCCATCAAATATCCCCAACACCAAGTGCAGTCTGAATGAAGCTACTGGGCCCCATAGCTGTGTACAAATCTTAAATATCCTGCTGAATTAGCTGAAAACACCACTGTGTGTGAAAGCCAGCCAGGCATTTTCCCCCCTCCCTTGCTTTGTTTACCTCCTGCTCACGTCAAATGGTGTATTAGAGCATTTGAACTTCTCCTTTGTAGTGAACAATGTCAACAGACTGCTTTTCCTGAGGAAAAGATCCCGAGCCCATAAATATCACCCCTGCGTGCTGTACGTTGCTCCCATTGTATAAATCTCCCCACAGTGCTCACCTCTGCTCCTGTATCATAGCGAGATAAATGTGGTGCTTAAGGCCTGATTTATTTCAGTCAAAGGACAAATAGTTTGATATCAAAAGGAGCTTCACAACAATTAACATGACAGGCAAGGAGGATTAGCTGTTGTGATTTTCGGTGTGGCATAAGCAGGCAGGTGCTGTTATTTGGGCTGCATCCCTCCCCCGCACCCCTTCTCATTAAAGAGATAGTTATTGTACTGCTGTGAAAAGAGCAGCTGCTGTGCCTGAATTTCCCTATCAGCCACTGTTTCTAGTGTCGGTATGAATTGGGGACACATTGTTGGGCTTTAATTAGCTCTGAGTCCCACCACCACAGGACTGCCCTGCTCTGACACACACCCCATGATGCTTGCGTTGAATGTGCATTAATCTCCTCGCTCCTGATGGCTGGGACACAACCTCTCCAAGAAAAAAAAAAAAAAAAAAAAAAAAAAAAAAAAAAAAAAAAAAAAAAAA
>VWZN01015760.1:622158-659678 GCA_013396955.1 Regulus satrapa | reverse complement strand
GAAGAAAAAAATAAAAAGAAAAGAAAAGATACCTTTATAGAATTTGCAAAATGCTCGGCTTTATGCTAAGCAGCCAAATTAAATGTAACCTTCGCTCTTGACTGCTCCAAGTACCATTATAATTTTTGAGATCTTTGCTGTTGGTGCTGACTCTTACGTTTCAACAGAAGAAAAACTACTTTCAAACAGATGAAAACCAGTTTCCAAACCTGAGCCTAAACTTCATGCGGGAGCAACATTTGACAGGCATTATTTGGCACTGACTTCTTCCAGGGATTTGTGTGAAGTTGGCTTGTGAGGCAGAGTGGGCACATTAAGGCAAGGCAGGTTGCCAGCAAGACTAAGAATGACAGATCCCACATAATTACTGTGTTTTCACTGCTACCACCAAAGGTTGGTTTAAAAGAAAAAAAAAAATAAATCCCAGAAACTGCAGACTATCCAGAGGATCAAAACAGTTGAGGCACATTTATTGGCAAGATGCAAGTTTCACAGTACCTTTTCCCTGATCACACTCCTCTTTGCCTCTTTGGTCAGGTGAGAAGAGCAGACCCTGTTTCCACACCTGGGATATTGCCAGCTGCCTTTTGTTGTGATCCTGATACCTCTGCTAAACTGAAAACTTAGGCCAGGTCAGGATAGGGACAGGGCATTTCTGTGACACACGAGAGTGCTTGTGCAGAGCTTTCCTGGTGGCCTGCTTCTGATCATGGCCAGAAATCAGTTCCTGCATAAGGCTGCAGGAACTGGAACCAGTTGCTCCAGTAAAGCCATACTGGGATGACTTACCAAAGCAATTATGCTGGCTGCCTATACCCAATGAGGATTTTACAGTGTTTTCTGTAGCCTAAGTATTAAAAATACTCTTTAAACTCTTAGGTACATTGTGCCTACAAAAAAATCCCAACCAATGCTCTTTTTTTAGCCTTTACCTCAGACTGTCCCTGAAAACATAAAACACCTGAGGACAAACAAAATTCTTGCTGAGCCCTGAAGAGTTAATCCCTCTGTAGATTGTCTGCCAGCTGGTAGGAAGAGCCTTGCAGTGCCTGGATGTTTTCACCTGCTGTTTGTGTGGCCTGTAGCAAAGATTTGAGCTGGAGTATTTTTGGGGGGAAGTTTTGCCAGCCCAGACTGTCCCACAGGGAGTCCTCTCCTGCTGACAGAGGCTGTGCACCTGCATGCAGGAAGACCACAAAAAAACCCAAACCTCCCCCCCCAAAAAATGTCTTGCTAGAAAAACATTGCAGGGTTTCTCAGGTTGAGAGTGCAGATATGTTCCAAACAGCCTCGAACCAAACTCCTGATGTTTGCTGCTAGGGCTTTTTTATCACTTGTGTCTCCGTTCTGCTTGGGGAAATTCAAATTTATTGTCCCTTGACTGAGGTCTTTTCAGATCAAAAGTGGTGCTGGTATGTATTCAGTCACACCTGGTCCATGGGAGATTAATTTGGCTCAGAGTTGGTACAATGTCAGTTATTGATATTCTGTTAGTCTTCAGCTTGAAGGTGCACTGATGTTATTTTACTGCTTCTTCCGAGGAGATGGATTCTAAATCTATGTTTTTCTTTCTGCCCAGACCATACCTGCAGAAATAATAACAGCAGAGTTAGTGTCTTCCCAGTGAGTGCTGAACTCTCTAACACAGCCTCTACAGCCCCATAACGGTAGCTGGCATCAGATCACAGCACTTGATTTAAACTCTACTCCTTGTTCAATAGACCAAAAATAAAAATAATGATGAGAGATGAATCAAACTTGAGTTTGTGGGTTTGGGTTTTTTTTGTTTTCTTTTTTTTTTTTTTTTTTTTTTCCTGAACATAAAGAACAAAATGTGTTTTTTAGTCTAGATGACTTGTCTTCCAAAGAGATGAAAACAATAAGAAACTAGTACCAGGTCTCCCAGGAACAGATGAGAACACTGAGTCACTTTGTAACATTTATCATTCACACTAAAACATCCACTGTGGGGTCTTGCTGAGCAGGAGGTAATTTCCCCACCCTGCAAATATTAATTTTTTTAGATTAAAAAATAATCCAGACCTGAAGAGGGTAAAAGCATCAAAAGCAAAACCTATACGAGAAATGAAAAACCTGAAAAAGTCAGTACACATCTCAGAAATATTTCCCTTTGACTTGAAGCATCTCTAGTTTTAAAATAACTTTAGTCTCACTAGAGTAATTAATTTTCTAGACAGAAAGAGCAACCAGCATATTTTTTGTTTTAATATGCTGCTGGTAATTCACTATTTCAAAACATCCTTCTGTAAAGGGGGAAAAAAAAACGAAGGGGAGAATAAAAAAAGCTGAAAAATGCACCAAAACTGACCATTTCCCACAAAGCCAGTTTTCATTTCTGCATATCAGCATTTCTGAGCAAAACAAAGCACTACACAACTTTCTTGAGCAGCTCTATTCAAGCAGGACCCGAGGCCAGCAGGGACACTGCTTTAATGTCATGATGTAGCAGCAGAGAACAAAATGATTCTCTTTCCCCCAGCTTGTATAGCAGAGAAATTATAAAGGGGGGAACTACTATGGTAATGACCACATAGCTGCTGCATGTTTATGCAGATTGATGATTGACGAGCCAAATCCCAGGGTCTTTACATCAGTAAATCTCTGCCTGCCTCCTAAAAATTGCAATCCAAAGAATTTCCCCAATAAATTGGGGGAGAGGTATTTTTTCAATGGATTTGAAAATATTTCAGTGGCATATAGGCATGAACCTCATTCTTCTTACACATAAGGATGTTATTTTTAATAAGTCAGAACTGCTTTTCCTACATGTGGAAGGGGAAACTACCCCGAGTCCCCTGGAAATGGCCATTTCTTTGCCTGGGATTAAACAATACCCATTCAAGCACCAGGATTTTCAGGGTTAAAATGACAGGGAAGAAAATGGGATCTTGCCTGTTCCCATTCCCAGTAATGTCTAGCCAAGCTGACAGGAAAGATAAAGTTCACTCTTCCCTCCACTTAACTGGTGCTGGGAAAGAGATTCACACCCAGGAGAAAAGGAGACATGGCATCAGTCATGACTTCTTGGCATAAATGAAAGGAAATTTTGACAGGCATAAAAATGTTATTTTCTCATGAAAAGCTGCTGCTTCAATACACGAATGGGGATGCTTCTCAGGAAAGCAAAAGAAAGAGGAAAAGAAAAGAGCAGTCTGGGTCTGGTGCCAGTTTATAATAATTCACAGTATTGCCTATTTCTCACTGCATAATGATCTCAGGCAAAGGAAATGATGAACTCTTATTTCTGGATCCACACTTTAAATATCAAAATAATTAGGCCAAGGAAAGGTCATTCCTTCTCATTGCTGTTAGCCATCCTCCTTCCCTGGCAGCCCAGGGCTCCTGAGAGAGCTTTTAACCCCATGGAGGGATTCACATACCTGGTAAGACCAGAATCATCCTGGGAAAGGGACTGGGAGACTGCTGGTGTCTGCTGGAAGCTGGAAAATACAGGCTGCCACTTGCTGCTGGACAGCCTTCACGCACCCAGCTACCTGTGAGCTACCTGTCATGTGCTGGGCTGTGGTGCAGCCAGCAGGGCTCAGTCCCTTGTGTAAAAAGCTAATCCCAAGATCTCACTCAGCCATATGTTGACCTCAGCTTAGTCAAACATCTAATCTTCAGCTTTGTCCCCTTCTAGAGACCCTACAAGCCAAACCCACGGCCTGAAGAGCAAGGTGCATGCAGCTGCTCTGGCCGTGTTCTGGCTGGCTCTGCACTCCTTGTCACTAACTCCAAACATGGGTCTGTGGGGGCTCCTGTCACCTTCATCCTGCTTTATCTCCCTCTGCAGGTCACACAGTTTGACTCTGAAGAACCCCACATACCCCTGCACGATCTTTATCCCATCAAATCCACCTTTTCAGCTCTGTCCAGATAAACCCATGGGCCTTAATCCTAAGTCTTACTAGTAAAGACAAAAATGTAACCCAAACCCAGGACAATGGGAACTCCTACTCTAGAAGGCATGGGAGACTAAATACCCCCTCCCAGCTTCAATAATTTAGATGCTTTCCCCTATTCCTGCCTGACTTCAAAGGAACCCATCTTTAGTTGTTTTCTCAAAGCTCTGCACCCTATTTCCAAGCCCTACAAGCCCCAAGTCAGGGCTCAGCAGAGCGTCTGTAAATCAGCCACAGAAAGAATCACCCCTGCAATGACTGAAGCTCTTTGTGCATTTGCAGGGCCTGTGTGTGCATGTTTGTTTGGTTTGCACACACGCAGAGCGTGCACAGGCACTCTGAGAGTCTGTGCTCTGGAGAGGAGACAGCAAAGCTGCATTGCCCCGGAGGCCTGGGGTGAGATTAATTGTGGGACCTGTGATGTGCTGCTACCTGAATGGTGTGCATGCTGTCAGTTTGGTGTGTCTTTATTTCTAAGTGAGTCATATTATACAAATCAATTGCTAATTCAATTAATCATGAAAAACATGCAAAAGGACATCTCCAGGAGCTGATTTAGAGCATGTTATATATGGGTGATTGAGCAAAGAAAGTTAATCTGGGTCAGGAGACTTTGATTTTTAATTCTTAATGTCACAGATTTCCATTCTTTTGAACTAAAATCTGACTTACAATTTATTTTTCTGAGGGTGCAGCTTTATAGCTCCATTGACATTGGCATGTATGGTCATGCATACTGAGTCTGTTCTCTTTTGCCTGACGAATAAGAGCTTTTATGGATGCACAGATCAATACAAGCTTAAGATCTATAAAGGGCTGCCTGGCAGTATTCATATGCAGGACACATCTCATTGCATTTATCCACAAAGTTGTTTACAGGAGATTAAATTATGATTTCATTGCATTCATCTTTCCCCATTCTGTGAGAAACGACAAATTTTGATCTTTTGTGTTGCTTTGCAGTTTCTGACCTAAATCTTACTAAAAAAACCCCAAAAAACAAGAACCCCCCAAACCAACTCAAAAAATCCAGGTGAAGAATGTATTAGCTTGTTGTCCAACATAATGCCTCCATCCTGATTTGAATGGGAGACACCCCAAGAATTCAACAGAGAACAACTGTTTGCACTTCTTGCAGAGACGTAATAGGGGTAAAAAGGGACTATAGTCCTGTGGGGAAAACTCACAGGGTCGATTCCTCCTGGAGGCCTGAATTATAAGTTTTCAGGGTGTAGGAAACTCAGCCATGACAAATCAAGTGTCAAAGATTTCAGGCTTAGATGCTAATATATGCTTTAGTCCAAAATAGGATGCTGAGTTCCCTCCTGACAGCACGGGAATCTGACATTTCTGTTTTGTGAATAGCCCTAGGAAAGAAATGGGGCTATAAATGTGTGTGAATGCACAGAGTAGGAAAAGAGGTGCAAGAACCTTTCACTTGTTACTGAAACGATGAGCAGTCCTAGCTCCTGCTTGCCCTTGAACATGTGAACTGCTGCCTGGCTTCTGGGAGAGTCCTGGGGACAGTGGGACCCAGACACGGGGCTGTGTCCTTCCTGCATCAGCTGCCAGTTCCTGATTCCCCACTGCAGTCCTGGGGAGTTGCCTTGGCCCAGGCAGGGTGACCTGGGCCTGTCATCAGGTGATTCAGCTCCAGCCATCACCTGCGTGATGGAATTCACGGCGCTGCTCCACCTGAGACAGATGCCTTGGGTTTGTTGGGAGGGAAGAGTTACACAGCCTGCACTGGGAATACCACAGCACAGGTCAGGGAACTGATACAGCTCTGAGGTCTACATGGATTTATTATTTCTGTTTCTCCACCAGGCTTTTCACCCGGTCATGCTGATTCCCAGACTGGAGCTGGCTGCCAACTTGGCAAATCTGAGTTAACACCACTTAGAGGTGGTAAGAAGCTAAAGGGATCTGCAGGGAACCAGTACATGGAGTTTAGCAGCCAGCTGCTAGACTCCTTCCCATATGTGATATGCACCATTTGGGTTTTCCCAGATAAAGCACAGCATCGTGGAATTTGAGAAAACGAAAGGAAGTGATCTCAGCAAGTCCTTAGTGTCTCCAGCAGTGATCTCCTGCTGAAAGTGGTGCCAGCTGTGAGACAAAAGGACTTTCACAGTGGGTGCTCCAAACCTAGGACAAGGCTCCAATCCTGGGTGGACCAACGTTTTTAGAAAATATATGATGAGTAGCAAGAGATAGGATTATTCTGGGAAGAAATTAATTCCAGATGAGGAGAAATCCCTAAAGGACACAGACTGTCTTTATGACTTTGAAGAAGGTCAGCAGCAGAGAAGCTGTGCACGGGGAGGTTTCCAGTTTCAGACAGAGATTTTCTTTCAACATAATTGAATATACAGTTAATGCAGGGGGTTGGAAACAAATGCATTAAGGAGGTGAGTACAGAATTACCAACACTTCATAGAGCAGAACTACTCAAAGAACATGAGCAGGTAATGCAGGTAATGGTGATGCACTCCCTTGTCACTCATCTGGGTAGAAATGGATGGGATGCTATTCTCCTGAAAGGCATGGAAGCACTTAGATGGATAATCAGAACACAAAAATGACCCTCCAAGAAGAAGATGCTGCTCCTCTTTTTAGCCATGCAGCCCTACTGCTGCTTTCTCAGGAGGAAGGTCAGAGAAATTTTTGACAACAGAGCTGGGAAAGACTTTTAAAAGGCACTGAATCCATCCTCCTATTCCAGTTTCATTGGCAAAACATGATTCTCTGTTTAAAGTCAAATTAAGCTTCTCGAGGCCACCAAATCTGATTTGTAAAACAATTAACCTAGCTGTCCCTGGTGGGCCTGTAAACCAGGATGGTGAAGAGGGGCCAGGTCTAGAGGAAGGTAAGCCTAAAGCTGTACAAGAATTTTAATCTTCTGCCTTTATATTCCTACATTGTGTTCTGAACAAATCACCATCTTCAGGAATTTTCCCAGCTAAGTGCAAAAGTTTTAGTGATTGCTTGTGTGAAGTATGTTATCCAAAAAAAAGGTTTGAAGAAAAATGCATCTTTCCCTATCAATCACCCTCTGCACACATGAGCACATTCAGTGCCTTTCTCCTCCCATAAAGAGTTCATTGATTTATATTTATTCCCCATGTATTTCCTATTCACTCACTGGCAGCTCAGTGTGACAAAGGTTATATTGCTTATTTCTTTGTAGATGCCTAACAAGATGAAACAACTTCCCGACCAGAAGAGTCAACCACAATAACTCATCGATGCAATCGGTGATCTCACCCAATGGCCGGTTAGCTCAATAGCAAATCTGGCCTTTGGCTGTAATTTACAGCTGCTTGCACAGCTGGAAACTCTGATGATTCTCTACAGAATCCTTCCCCAGTGTTGATACAAGATATGGTGCACTTACACATTTTCTACTTGCAAAGCTTTTGTTCTTTTGTTTAGGAAGACCCAGTGAACAGTTGGAGCCTTCCACATTCCACCTGTTTTGCTTTGATGAGTCTAGTTAGGAAAGGGGATCTTTTTTTGTAGATATCTAGCTTCGTGTACCTGGAGCTTGCAATACTGCAGTGGGGTCACAAACTCCTCAGCTTTGGACTTTTCCTCTTACTCATCCTTTTACAGCTACTCTACCACATGCAGGGATCTGCATGTTCAGGGCACATCTCCCAGTGACATGACAGCTCTGCCTCGAGCCTACCAAGGGAGGCTCCTGAAGACTCCCTGAGGAATGATTATTATTTGGGTTTCATTGTGTTTTATTAGCTTTTATGTTAATATGCACTGTATGTTTAATTAAAGATCCTGCAGGATGGCTGAATGCTCAAATCAGGATCTGAAATAGGTTTGGTCTTGGAGTCAGTTTCCTGTTGGGCTCCAGTGCAGTGCTGATAACCAAAAATCAAGCCTGTTTCTTTTCCTCTGCCTATTTCCCAAATCTCAGCACTCCCCACAGTGGCAAATGTCTCCTTTGGCTTCCTGGAGAGGAGAATAATTCTCCCACAATAGACATTGATCTCTCATTAGACTCCATCCTGTTAGTTAAAAGCTGTTTTTACTCAGACAATCCAGAACTCATTTCCAATCTTAAAGGGGTACACTGTTGGATACTCACCGAGGGTATAATTTTAACCATTCTGTTTACTGAATCTACAAAAGTAGTTATTGGAGCTGTTTGTATACAGTAATTTTTCCTTAGGCTCCCAAAAGCAAGAGCAGGAGACCCAGCATTGCTAACTGTGGTAAAGCTTTTTCATATTCAAAGGGCACAATATTATTCCACTTGACAGAAAGTCTGTTCATGCCATGACAGCCTGAGGAGATTTTCTTAGAGTTCTGCAGGGCAGAGCAGGGCCAGTATCCCAACCAGGGGTTGTCCCTGGATCTCCTCTCTGAGTCAGGCAGATGCAAAGCCACTGGATAAGCCCTTGTGGCACATCCCTCGCTGCATGAGCTGCTGCTTTCACTGAGATAAAGTCTTAATTCTTAGATGTACAGTAAAAACTTCCACACCATCAGGACATCGGAATGTAAAGAGTGATCAGCGAGGTGCAGCTCATTGTACATGAACATAGTTCTTGCCTAGTAATTAACTGGCATAAAACTGAATGAGGCTCACTGAATTTAAACTCAAGTCTGCTGTGTTCCTTACAGCTGCACTATAGCTTAAGCATCAATTATTGAGTTTTTAGGAGAAGGTGCTGGTGACATGCGCCAGGACTGGACAGGTGCAAGAAGTCAAGGACCTGTCTGGCAGAAGAATATCTTCAACTGGCTCAGTCTGCCCTGGCTCTTCACCCTCCTTCCCTGAGCTGCCCAGAGTGCACCCACAGCCAGGGATGCTGTGGCTTTGGATTAACTCAGCAAAAACCAGAAAAGTCTTCTTTCTTGGGCGTGGTGAGCACTCCATGTGCATGTACCTGAGTGTGTGAGAGTGAGCGCTGGAACCATCTACTGTGGCATCTCCAAAGATGCTAATCTGGGCTGTGGACTTGAGGCAAGGGAGACCTTTATGGTGAGAAATTTTATGCACAGGCCTTAATCAGTTAAGAAGCTGGCCTTTTATTTTCTCCTCTTAATTAAGTGACCAAAAACTTTTTTGATGGAAATTCTTTTCTTAATACTTTTTCTGCTGTTTCATTGTCTTTTTAACAATGCCAGCTGCCTCACTTCAAGAATCGGTTTTCTGAAAGTGAAATGCCTCTCATCTCGAAGCATCTCTGGATGGTATCCATTATTGATTTGGAGCTGATGATGGCTGCAATAGCTGTCTCTGACTCCCTGAGCCACTTAAGATAATAATAAGCAGCAAAAAGCAAGGAAGAATCCAAGGACTGGCTCTATACTATGACTGTGCATGCCAGGCACACCTAATAGAATGCATACCAGGGCAGCTCCATTCTCTTCCACTTCCCTGGGGTATTGTGGGATGTTATTTGATACATATTTTACCCCTTAGAAAGGCTCAGAATACATTCACTGAGCACAGTGCATACATTTTCAGAAGGGGTAGTTTTGACTGACATGACATTGGCTCACAAGGAAAAGAACACCCTTTCCTTGCAGAGGACATCAGCTGCAAACAGCTTCCAAAATGCAGATGGTACTGGGAACTCTGGACCTCTACTTTCCTTTTTTTATCCTCAGGCAACAGGGACAGCCCCATGCCAGTTGGCCAAGTACCTCCAGGCTAAAAATATCTCTTTTTAACTGGAGCTTTTGCTGCAGATGCTGTGAGAAAATGACAGCTGAATTTGTCGATTCTCCATGGGAAATCTCCTTGGCAAGGTTTTGCTAATGGCCAAGGATGCCACACAATGTTCATCTCCTGGGATGACAGGGAAGAACAGCATGTGGGCAAGAGAGAGCTGCCCACAGCTGGGTACAAATGCTTCCAGTTTGACCTCTCATTCCAGCAGCTGAAGCATTTAGGTGGAAAATGAGGAGGAGGAAATGCTTCTTGGCCTATTTAGAAGTGGAAATGAAGAATTAATAAATGCCCAGGAGATCATCTCCAACTCCACCATCCGTACAAATTATTTTGTTACTGGCCAGTGAGAGCTTTGAGCCAGAGACAATGCCCCTGTGCAGGCAGCAAAGAACTTCAAGAAGCATAAAAATTATGACCTGAACAGCAGGGAGCTTGCTTCTTAGTTTGCAAACAATCAGACTAAAACATATCTTTCCAAACTAATCTATCTGATTGCAGCACTCTCAAAGTGGACAAAGGATGGGCAGCCTGAGTGCTAAACGTAAGAATGTGGGACCTTTTGGGACTTGGACACATGGTTGGTCATAATTGTTCTAAGACCCTGCCCTCAGAAGGGTGGTGACAGTGAGTGCAGACATCTCTACACAAGTTTTTGGTCAGGAACTTGAAGGAGGGAACCAACAGGTTGAATTGCAATGTGAAGTAGCTGAAGTCCCCATGGTCCTGGAGGTACCCAAGGGGTCGTGAGTGAACCTGCATTGCTTCTTCAGCACAGCTGGGTCAAGGTCAGTGGGAGTATTTCTAGCCCTGCTCCAAACACTGTTCCTGGCTGCAGTGCAGTGGAAATAAATCTGAGTCCTTTGCTTTGTTTTTCTCTTATTTATCTGCTCATATCTCATTAGTAGACTCAGTAGCAGGAAAGCTTTGTCCTTGTTTCAGTTTGTTGGTTTTTTTGTTTTGTTTTGTTTTTTGTTTTTTATTAACACACAGCCTTTCTATGATAGGCCCTAATGAAGGTTTGAATAAAACCAAAGAATCTTATAGTAAGCAATAAACCTGTCTAATGAAGTCATAAGGTGTCTGGGCTGTGCTTTCAGAGAGGTGTGCCAAGGCAGCCACAGGGCTGTGGAGCACTGACAAGACCAAGTCGGCAGCAGGGATAATTTCACAGGGTATAATGGACTTGCAGAAGGCTTGTGCTAGTTCTTGTTTGTTGGGCATTTGGCTCAAAGCTGATAGCAGATCTCCCCAAAGGAATCAGTGTGCTCTATTAACAGGGAAAAACTGATATTAAATGTCATGGTAATTGATGTTGCCTCTTTCTAATTAACTTACCTCTTTTTCCAAGTCCTTCTACTGCTTCCTCCTTCCTGACACCTTCGTCTGCTGTTTACTGAGACTGCCTGCAAGAGCAGAATGAACCTGCCAAAGATGCAGGAGTCCTCCTGAGATTTCCCACTTTGTCAAAAGCTGCCAAGTTGCAGGTGGGAGAAGCAAGCTGGCAATGATGTCATGGCTGCTATGCTCATCCATGTTGATGGCTTTAAAAGCAGTATTTCCATGTGAAAAACAGAGACAAATGCAAACCACATGACAAGGGAAGCAGAGGATCCAAACAGGGAAGCAGAGTTGCCTTCCAAAGCAGCCTGCAGGAGTTGTTTCTCTGTTCTCCTGCCCTCTCCCCTTAGACACACTGTGAACAGGGTCCAGATGTGGCTGGGGTCTGGACACCACCTGTCCCATTCCCATGATCCATGGGTTTGCAGGGGGCACTTCCTCCAGCTGTCACTGTGTCCTGGTTTCAGCTAGGACAGAGATAATTTCTTCTCAGCAGCCGTCACAGTGCTGTGTTTTGGAGTCAGAGTAAGAATGCTGTTGACAGCACACTGATGTTTTGGTTTTTTGCTAAGTTGTGTTTATCCTAAGTCAAGGACTTTGGGGTTTTTTCTATCCTCACGGACTTGGCTCTGACAGTGAGGAGGTTCACAAGAGAAACTGGGAGGGAGCATAGCTGGGACTCAGGTGACCTGAACTGACCAAAAGGATATTCTACAACACAGAATGTCATGTCCAGTATATAAACTAGGGAAGTTTCTTGGAAGAGCCTCCAGCCTGGGCTCAGGAATCACTTCCGGCATTGATCAGCAGGTGGTGAGCAATAGAGCAATAGCATCACTTGTTTTTCCCTTTTTATTATCAATATAACTTACCACTATTGCTGTATTTTACTTTATTTTCAATAGTTAAACAGCTTTTATCTCAACATACAGATTTCACTTTGATTCTTCTTCCCATTTGACCAAGGTGGGGGGAGGGAGGGGTGAGATTGAGCAAGCAGGTGTGTGGAGTCTGACTTTCATCTGGGTTTAAAACCACAACCCATCCCATCTTCACCAAGGGCTTTTCCCTGCACAAAGGGGAAATAAGAAGGGTTCTTGTAAGCATCACCATAGGCTGCAGCAGCCTATGCAGGGGGGCTTTCTCTGTCTGCTCTGAGCAGGTCTATGTCCCACCACTGCTCAAAGACCTCTGGGTCACAGCACCGAGGGTTTGTCTGTTTTACCCAAGCAAACGGGTTGAAGACACCCCTCTGAGAGCCCCTGGGGGGAGCCCAGAGCAAGCAAACTTAGAGAACAAGATCACTGCCATGGAAAAGGACATAATGATTCTATCATACTATCTCCTTGTTTCCAAGACACCAGTAAATAGGAGAAGAATGTAGAAGAAAGTCTGGATGTGTCAGTGAAGTCACTGCAGAGTCCCTGCTATGGGCCTGCTTTACAAAGCACCTTGAATCAAAGTGTCTGATTAAGAACAGTTGACATGTTCAGTGTCTTCTTACCCAGAGTACCCTGCTCTTGGGTTTAGCCAAATTTTAACATCTTTTTTGCTGTCTTAGTTGGTCAACAATGCCTTTGCTGGGAAAGACATGGAAGGGTTGGGACATCTCGTATCAAACAGCATTTTTTTTTTTTGGCGGTACAATAAAAATGTTAAATCATGACTTTGGCAATTGACTCAAAACTCAAAAGTAACAACCCTAACTGGGACACAAAGACAATTTTTGGTCACTAAATTATTCTTATTGCTGTGGGACGGCTGAAGCGCCACAATCATAAAACCCAGCAGCAGGCACTGCAGAGAGATTTAAGATAAATCAGTTTCTGACCACAGTATTGTTTGGAGAAGAGCCCTGTGATTTCTTTTTCTTTTCTAAAGGAAAAAGCAGATTCAGGTGATGGATGTTCCCCTTCCTGATGCAGATGATTTGGTGTTCCCCAAACCACAGGTCACTGTGGTTTCATTTAGATCTGCAATCTCTTTCCTCCGGAGCTTTATCCTAGGAGTTGTTATTTCAATACAAACAGTTTACACGAAGTGTCTGGGCAGAACAGAGACCCGAGGCTGTCACTGGTATCCATGACCATAATAACCTTGCATGAGTAACGCAGCAAAGCCAACAGCTAAGATATCTTATCCTTGGACAGCTGCAGGGTTCCAATAACCCTCATTATACCACATTCTCCTCCAGGGAGTAGACAGGGGAAAAAAAAAAAGGAAAAAAAAAGTAATTTATAATATGTTCAGACTGGCACAGGAACACAGACACTGTACAGTATGCTATTAATTGTAGGACTCTTTTTTGTGCCATATAATATTGATCTTCCTGCAGATAGCCAGATATCATTAGTTTGATTAATGCTACCACAGTTTGGAATAACTGGCTGGAAAGTTCAATCTAGGGCATTTTTCAGGAGAAAAAGATAAAGCACAGCTCAAACTTCTCTGTTCATACCTGGAATATGCTGGCCAGAGGGTTTCAGGGGTAGACAAGTTAAGCTAGACAGTTAAGAAAAAGCTTGGTAGAGGAGAGGTGGAAGTGCACTACACAGCCTGTCTGATAATGCCAGGCAATTCAGCTGCAATCAGGGCTGAGTTTATTTTGGTATCAAACCCCTAGGTTTTCTTCCTAACAGAGGTTGTCACATTTGCAGGCAGAGCTGAGTCACACAGGCTGCCTCAGCCAGAGCTGTGCTGCTGGGTGTGCGGGCAGTGGGGTTGTGAACACTCATTCTCTCTGATTACTTCAGAAGGGAAAGAAGCAGACAAAGCTCCCAGGGACTGGTTTATGAGTTGGCTGGTGCTGAGAGAAGAAGTGTGTTTCTTATTGGCTGAGCATGTGCTCTGCCATGCAAAGCTTTACTCTGCTTGGGGACATCGACTTTCTTGGAAGAAGAAAACAGTGAGTTACATCAAGAGCCCCATTAATATCCTACAGACTCATAACAAACAGGTAATCTTGAAAAGAAGTGAAAGAAGTCCTGCAAAGAGTGGGACAGCACTAACTGATCAGTCTTCTGAGTGAGGAATCTCTGACACATCTTGATGTTTGGCAATGCTACAGTCTAGGAGAAGGTATCTGATATGTGGGCTGAAACTACTGCTTTAATTGATAGAGTCTGCCAGCTCAACATCAGCTTGCTAATGTGCCTGGAACCCTCTGGTCATCAGTCTCAAAATAATGGCAGAAGGAGCAGAACAGTCATTTGATCATCACACAGGTCAGGAAATGGAAGAGTAGAAGAAGGAACCTATTTTCTTTCTTTGGGCACACCGGGAATTTAAAAAAGCATTGTGTAGGTTTTAGTCCAGAGGGTTCAAGAGAAGACAGGCCAGAGAAGATGATACTGGTATTTGGGGAGGAGATGGCCACTACACATCAATGTAGAGTATCTGTGCAGACCCCTATAAAGCCTTCTAACTCATGAGAACTATCCCAAAAATAGGGAACCCAAGAGGTCTGTTCTAAGGGCAAGGTGTGAGCAATGGTAGAGCCAGAGCCTGCAGGAGGGCAAAGCCTCAGCTCCAGCAATGTGTTCTGTTTAGAGGTAGTAGAATACATTAAGTTTGTCTTGGGAAAAAATCAGGCCAGTTTGGGCAGGTAGTTCTATCAGGAGATGGCATTGCTCTGCTTTGGTGTATTTGTTACAAAACTGTGTCATTGCCCTTAATGAAGAAGGAATTGCTCTTGGTTCCATACAGAGCTAGATGAAGAACTGGCTCTCCAACAGAGCAATGAAAAGCTTGCAACCTTTCTTCTTTATGAGACTTACAGTACAAATCTTGTGTTCTTCTTTCTCTGAAGAAGGGCTTATTAGTGCAGGCATTAGCCATATGGGACAACTGGTCCCTAGAAACCTGCTGAAAATTGTGTCATCGACTTATTTCTGTTCTTCATTGGATGAGTGATCTCTGAAGTCATAAACTTCAGTAAAAATCTAACTTGCGGTAACTGATGAACTAAAGAAGGGCTTGTCTATTGTTCTTACCTAAAAATGTCTTTGAAAATTTCCTCAGCATTTGTTGAGGTGTGACCGGTCAGCTGACTGAGGAGTATTTTCCAGTTCCTGTCTGTAGCACAGAACAGGCATTTCTGTGGGAGCACAAGTGCACTCCTGATGAGTGTGTCAGTCCTGCAAGGTGCATGTGAACTCTGACTTAAATACCTGTCTGGGTTCTTTTCCTTTACAATTTAGACAGCAAATTTCACAAACCTTTTAACTACCTAATAATGCAATTATCCTCCAAAACCAAGAACAAAATGTTTGCAAGTGTTGAAACAAAGCAGTTTCACAAACCCAAATGTACCCAACATTTGCTTTGTATTATTCACAGTGTCCTCACATTTTCCTCTTTACGAGTCCAACTTTAGCAGCTCTGACCTCGTGGAACCTTTTCTCAGCCACAAGTGTCAGTGATCAGCTTCTAGTCTGTCTCAAAAAAGCTGTACAATGTAGTCTCTCTTTCCTGCCAAGCATTATAAAGTGCATTGATACCTTCTGCTGTTCCATCCTCTAGGCAACCTCACCTCATCTGGGTTTATTGCTGCAGAGAGAGTGGGGTGATGTGACCAACACTTTCTGCAGGTTGGATGGGAACTGCAGCTGAGGATTTTGTGCAAGTACCAGAAGGGCAGAACTGTCTGCCTCCCCTCTGGAAAACAAATGGACAATCACTTTTTCTTTTTTTTTTTTCTTTCCTTTTTTTTTACCTCGTGAAGAAAAGTAAATCTTTTTAACAATTTGCCAATCCTCCAAATAAGAAACTTTGGAACTCCAAAATGAAGTAAAGGCAAGTTTTGAGATATTTAACAGCTACTCTTAGCAATTGTAAGCTGCCAAAGATTGATATTCCTTCTACCAGACAGGTTGAATATAATGAAAACACAGGGTAATAAGATAGGAAACTGTTATCTAGTCGGTACAAACTGTTAACTAAATCAATAAATTACAGACTTGGGAGCTTCTGTAGGCTAAATTATTGCTGTATTACTTCTCTGGAGAACTACCTCCAATTTTAAAGTTCATTTACTTTTACAAGATATTGGGCAGGAGCCTGCAAGGAGAATGGAGCTACTTCATATATAACTGAAGGAAGTTAAAATGGTGAGAAGAAAAATTATGACTAGTAGAAGTGCTGAGCAGTATCTACATTTCTTACAATGTGTAATTCCCAGTGTGAGTGCAAAAGTCATGACTTACAGAAGTGATTTGTGTTTCTGGGATCCTCATTGGAATTACCTTACAAATCCTTGTTTTCTGAAAGCACTGAATGAAACTTCTGAACAATTAAGCTCCCATAGCAAATGTCACAATGAACATTCAGTGCCACTAGTCATGTCTGCGACCTCAACCCTGCTGTTGCCAATAAGTGTGAGATCAGTTCAAATTCCCCACCCACTTTCCAACTGGAAGATTATATGGAGTGAATGAAATAGTTCTTTGCTGCCAACCTGATTTTAATTATACATGTTCTAACCTTTAGAAAATGTATTTAAATTTAGAAATAATAGTGTAGGGGAGAGTGACACAGGGAAATGTATGCTTGAGCTTACTAAGGGACAAAAGACATTTTCTCCAAGTGATGAACAGATGTGAAAATGACAATAACACACATGAGCTCTTAGAACAAAGGGATCATCCAGATGAAGAATAGTTTCTGCAGTAGTTTAATCCTGTAATCCTTATGTGAAGCTTTGATTACAGATTAATATTATATAAATGAGGCCTTTATCACTTGTGGTGCTGAGATAAGATTAAGTGACCTGCTCATACTCATGGCAAATCTCTGGCAAGACTGAAGCTGATCCCATGTTTCCTGACTCTTTGTTTTCATAAATTTTCAGGTAATAGCTTTTGCCTTTGTCTCAGTCAAAGGGCCATGAAAGGAAAGTGAGAGTGAAAGGACCCTGAGGAGAAGGAAATAATTATTTACATCCAACTGGAGGAGGGTTGGGGGGTGCAAATGGGAAATCTGCAACCTGCTGCTCTCTAGGTGTCACAATCAAATCCCTTCCTTGTGTGGAGCAGAGGTTTCCAGATCACAGCTTGCACTCAGATGAAGCTTTTACAAACCTGAAAGAATTTGCATTGTGTCTGCAAAAGGGGAGAAGTTGTTTCAGTTCATTGTGACATGTCATCTTGAACATCGGCAATCCAACATTAAGATGAAAAACACTGGCATCCAATTTGAAATATTTTGCAAACACCTTGTATTTCCATAATTTTTATTTCCCATCCTCTATGTGCATCCATATCCACAGAGGCTCCACATGGGGTGCTCCAAAGCCAAGTTACTAGCAATCAAGAGAAACAGGTTCAGTCCCTGAAGCAGAGAGGTGAAGAGCAGGCAGAAAAGCCAGCTTGAGCATTTGAATCCATGACCATCACTTTTTCCACTCTTGCTCCTGCCCATTAATCCAGTGGTGATTCAGAGCATCCATGCTGAATCAGGATTCCCATTGGTACCCACAGCCCCTCACATCTGAGAGGATTTCTATCTGTCGGGTTTTGTGGGAATTAGAGACAGGACCCTTTACTGTTGTTCTTGAAAGTGTGATTTATTATTTCTTCTACGACAGAAATAAATAATAAAAGAGTGTGAGCCCGATCTTCACATCTTCACTGTCCTGTGCAAAAGGGTCCCAAGATTTCTGAATGCAGAACTTCTTAAAAACTTATTAAGCAATGAAACACTGCCAACAAGGATGTTTATTTTTTTAACCCACTGGCAAACTGAATGTTCTGCCACAGTGCAGGCTTTCTTAACCTATCCTATTATGGCACACTAACTTACAGTGTCGCAGCCTAGAACCCTTAATGAACTGTATAACTACTTCTGTATTTTCTGTGCCTTAGGTTTTAAAATCTATTTCCTCTAGTTAGCTTAACATGTCTCTACTTAAACTACAATTCCTCATTCTAGCTTCTAAATTTCTAAGTTTCAAATATTTTTCCAAGGTCTCAGATCAAATCCTATGCTTTCTTCTGAGTCCTGGCCTGTAGGCCCAGGGTTTTGGGAATGTTCTGCATTTTAGATTCCAACACTATTCCCTTGGCTCTAAGTATGAAGATCTCTTCTTTCCCTCCTCACCTTCGTTGTTAAAGTGCTCCATGTGTCTCTGACCTGGGATCAGGAGAGCAGTTCCAACCTCCTGCCATGAGCAGGGACACCTTCCACTAGACCAGGCTGCCTAATGCCTCATCCAGCCTTGCCTTGAAGGCTTCCAGAGATGGGCCATCCTCAACTTCCCTGGGCAACAAAGAAACAGAAGTTTTAAAAATGCTACTCTTGAACACATAGTGTATCAGAAATTTGTAGTACCTCTGGATGACCAACTCCTGTGCCTATCCTTCCGCCACAATAATTTATTATACATTAATTTAATGTACAGACAGAATTACTAGATTTCAAGTACCAGATGCTGAGGAAATATGGCCACCTGCTTGCAACATCTGTATCCTCTTCCTTCTGTGTCCAGCTACCCTGGGCCAAGGGGGAGGACGCAGGGATTGGCAGGTCTCTCAAGCCATTCCTCAGCCCTGCCTTGAGGTCCCTCTTGTAAGTGAAAAAACTTACAAACTTGTCATTCTTTTTATGGCAAAGCAGATTTTCAAACTGGGATAAGAGGACAAGCCCAACAAATGTGAATGCTGTTGGAAGCTGGATCCAACCACTCCAGCCAGCTGCCTTCAGATGTTGAAAGTGACTGACTTTGTTTTATGTGGCAGATATGAGGCAACCAAGAGCTGGTTTAATTGCAGATTTCCATATGGCAAAAGTCTTTATTTGAAAAGGGCATCAAAAGGAAAAGATTAAAACATCCAGAGCCATGTGGAAGGCAAAGGAAACAGCTACTTGGAGCAGATCTGGCTTCAGGGGAACAGCGAGGCGGAGCCCTAGTCTGACTAGGCACTGACCAAGGATTTTATCCCAGATCCCTTTACCGTGCACCCATTCCCCATACTCTCCAAGCAGCTCTGTTTGTTTGCTATTGTCCCCACACCTTTTTGTGGTTGTTTCAGCACTCTGAGATAGTTTTCTGATGGCACTGAGGAGCATCTTGATGCAAATGTGAAGCCAGAAGTTTCCACACATGCTGACTGAAAGAAAGGTGAATCAGTAAGAAGAAAGAACTGGGAGACAGAAGAGCTCCATCACACTCCAAAATTTGCTTTCCATCATCCTCTGATAAATGAGATTTTCCTTTGGCTTCTCCTGGAAATCTCTGGCACTAAGTACATCAGGATGGTCACCAAAGTTCCAGCTAATGCAGGATTTTTTTCTCAAAAAGTGGCTGAGGGTGGGTGCCAGATAAGCAATAAAATGGAGGTAAGGTATGCACCGACAATCTTCCAACTTCCAGAGAACCAAAGCCCTGTGAGGTACAGTCCCGTGCCTGCTGTGCCTCACCGCCTGCTTTCAAGAGATGATCAATCCATTATTTTGGAGACTTGCATAGAAGCACAGAAACAGTTCCCACAGAACCTGAGGACAGCATCCTCACCTTCATTATTGCTAGTTCATTGTCAAGGAAGACTCATCCCTTGGCTGAGTATTATAAAATAATAATATAATTATTTAGGATGGAAAAGACCTCCAATATCATCAAGTCTGACTGGTTCAAGTTTGACTGTTAACCAGCACTTCCATGTTTACCACTAAGCCATGTCCCCAAGTGCCACATCTACATGACTCTTAAACATCACCAGGGATGGTGACTTCCCTACTTCCCTGGGAAGCCTGTTTCATTGTCCTCTAAACCACTGTAAAGGATCTTACAGTTTCTGAAAGCTCTCCAGGAGCAGCATTCATCTGCTGAGCTCCCTCACAGAAGTGGAAACTCTCCTGCTATGGGGCAATTTTTGTGGGGTATTTATAAAGGTCAAAGCACATGATAACACATAGGTGTAAGGCATGGTGGCTTCTGGTTTGAAGGACTGAAGTGTTCTAAACCATCTCTGTTAGACTATTGATTTCCCTGGGACATGCTTTCGGTTTGCTGAGCATTTGCTTCATGTGATCTGATGGTGTGGAAGGACTTCAGAATGCTTTTCCAGAGATGTCCTACTCTAGACAGAGCTTTATCTGCATCCACAAAAAAGCTCACCAGTCTAATGACGCAGGGAGTACTGTAAAACTCCCAGGGAGCAGAGTGTGCAGGCAAGCTTTGGAGGAAACCAGTGCTGGGTTGTATCCATCAGACAAGAAGGAAGGTTGCTCTCACAGTGGATCCCTACATCCTGCTCTTTCGAGAGCCCCTCCCACTGGCACATAGCCACGCCTTGGCTCCTTTCCAGAACTGCAGCATCTCAGCCAGGGAAAATTTGTACAGAGCCTGAAGGGAGATGGGGAGCTCTGTAAATCCTCCAGCCCAGACTGTTTCTGTTGATCCGTGGCAGCATGCGCTGTACGTCCTGGTATCAATGTGATGAATGTTGTGCTAACTTCTGCATTGTGTGTGCCTTGTACTAAGTATTGTCTGCTGGAAAGTAAATAACAGCAGATGAGCAAATGGGGCTGTAATGACATTTCAGTGTCCATAATGTTTTCATCCACAAAAGGCAGGAGTTATGCATCATTTTAACGGTAGGAATAGATAAGCAGTCAGCTATCTGTATCCAGAAAAATCAAAAAGAAGAGCAACATTAGAGGAAATAGATTGTCAGTGGGTGTTCAAGGGCAATGAGTCATCCTTGCCACAAATAAGGCTCAGAATGAGGAATACTAATAATTAGGCAGCATATTTCAAAAGTTCAGCTCTTTCCTCCTTTCCCAAATTATCTTTTATGCCCTGGGGATGTTTTGGAATTACACTGTCTGCTTTGGGATGTAGACATGAAGAAAATCCACTGTGGGAAGAAATGACCGAACAGCAGAGAAAAATAAAGTTGAGCTGTGAAGTTTCTTTTTCCTGAAACTCAGGTGGCCCCTCCAGAGGAAACCGTCACGATGCTGGTCAGCCAACAGAGCAAAGACATCCTAGGGAAGGACAAAGCCTGTGGCCACTGAACCCAGCACTTGCAGGAAGCATCAACAGCGCCTGCTTTCTCCCTTTCCTAATGATACTTATTCCCCTGAGCTTGCTCCGTTCTGCTCTCGTTCCGGGAATGAAACGGGTCCCTCTAGTGGGTGAATCCAGGAGGAAAGAACGTGCTTGGCATCTTGGTACACTGTCTCTTCCCCTCTCGAAGTTCACACCTTCTGTTTTACTGAAGTTGCCTTAGGTTGAAAACAAGGAGAATTTTGACCCTGAATCAGGCTGAGTCTCACCCTAACCTAAATCCTGGACTGTCTAAAGCTGAAATTTCCGAAGAGCAGATTTGGAGAAAGAATGCTGATTCCTCTGTGAATGCCAGTGCTCTGGCTTCTTGGAGGTTGGAAGCAAAGATAAATGACAGGTGTTATCTTCACTTAGGAGGATTTGTAGGAAATAAATCTTTTTGAACCTTCAACATTTCAGAGTATGAATCACAGAATCAATAAAGTTGGAAAAGACCTCTAGGTCATCGAGCCCAGCCTATGTTCACTAAATCATATTACAGCAGGCCACATCTACTTGTTTTTCAAATGCTTGCAGGGATGGTGCATTCACCACTTCCCTGGGGAGTTTGTTCCAATGCATAATCACCCTTTCTGTGAATTTTTTTTTCTTAACAGTTTCCTAATAATGACATAATTAACATTTAGTACTAAAACCTCTGAATCACAGAGATGTTTGGGCCTGTCCTAGGTGAGACTAATCCCTTTCTGAACTGGAATAAGCCTTAAACCAGCAAACATGAGTTCTTGTGAAACCACAGGGCTGCAGTGTCATCCCTGTTCCTTCCCTGCTTCCCTCTGCTGCAGAGCTCTGATTGCAGCAGCCTGACTTCAAGCACTGGCAAATGTCATCACTGACACTGCTGTGGTGGGTGCACACCATCATTATAATCTGTATGCATTTAGCCATCCCAGCATGATAAGAGAATGATTAGGAGAATAGTTAGAGAGTAAATTAAAAACTCCCAGCAGTTTCCTGTGTGAAGGTACTAACTTACAGGCATATTTTTTCACAGCATTACTGAAAAATGCTATTAGTTATACCTGTGAATTCATGTTAGATTTAAACCCCTGGTGAGAATTTTTATTAATATACAAATATGTTAGGGCTCTTATGCTGCTTAAAATGTAATTAACCATCTTCTGAAGATTAAGGGTGCATAATCATAAAAGAAGTGCACTCTTGTGCATTTAATTCTTCTAATCTGCTTTATGTTGATGTTAGTGTGGAAGAATAATCGCTAGTTTGCCTAAATAGTTTGGGTTTGTGCTGTAGGAAGAAATTGTTATAGGATGCACTTCTTAACTTAAAATTTGGTAGGCTTACGGTGATGGAGGATGATGAAGTGCACAGAGAGATTAGGAAAAAAATTGCTTCTTTTATTCTTTTGCTGCCATTGCAAATGCCCTGCGGTGGCAAAGCTGTGTTTCTGACAGTTTCATTCAGCAGAAAAGAAGGAGGAAGGGACAGGCACACCCAGTGAATGACAAGATAAGAGCAATAAACTTTGAGTACTCTCCTTAAGTACTAATTTAAACACATAATGTGTCATGTTGGGATTCAACAATATTTTCTGAGAAGTATGTGGAAAATGAGCAACCAACACAAGACAGAGAGACTTTTGATTTGCTGTTTTGTAGTAAGAACTGAGTTTGTGAAATGCATTCTAAAAAATAAATTAATGATTTTATGTTGTCATTAAAACATGCTACTGGAGTAGTCCATCCTCCCAGGGTTGTCACAGTCCCCATGAAATGTCGATCAGGTTTTTTTGAAAAGAGGTGAAAACCTTCAGGGCCATAGAGTACAGCTCTTCAGGGGCAGTTTTTTTCTAGCAACATGATCCACGAAACCATTAGGTAACTCAGAGAGCTCCACAGAAATATTTTTTGCTCCCCTTCCCTCCTAGCAGACTTCTTAGAAGAGATAAAGAAAGAACAGTGAAAACTGTGGGATGAAGACATTGCATGACTGCGTGACTACACACTGAAATTTTAAAACTCTGCAGCCTGCTCCTAGCCAAGTCAGTGGGGTGGAAACTGCCATGGAAAACATGGGACGAAGAGCCCATGCCGCTCCTGCTTTTGTGGAGGAGTCAGAGGGGATGGAGACTGGCTGGTGTTCCATGAAGACCACCAAGGAAGGGAGTTTCCTCCTCTCTCAAATAACCAGGAGCTCTGCAAGGTCCTATAGGAAAATGAACTTCCAACATCAATTTTAAAAACTGAAAAACAATTGCAAAATCATTCAATAATTTATTTTTTTTTTACACGATTAATTTATGTTAGGGGGGTCCTTTAGTGCTCAGCTCTTTGTGGGGCCAATAACACTTTGCAGCAGATTTTTGCGGCCAAGCGGACCCGGTTCCAGGGCAGAGTGGTACAGCGTGACTACAGGAACAGTGACACACAGCCCAAGAAGGGCTCCTTGGCTGCTTCGTGCTTGTTTTCATTATTTCCAAGCGAATGCAGAGACATTATTCAAAGTTGCTTGTTTTTGTTACAGCTTCTTTCTGACAGGTGTGACAGGCAGCACGACAGGTTGCTCTGGGCCCTTCGCCATGCCGAGTTCTTGAGGCAAAGCTGCTTTCTGTGATTCCCTAAAGGAGGCAGCTGCCAGGCTCCGTGTGGCCACCTGTGCTCAGGGACTGGCATGCAGCATGTCAGGGAAACCCTTCCTATGGAGAGCACACACAGCTTTTCTCTCTTGGTGCTGGCAGAGAGCCACAGGAGCTGCTACTGGGGGAGCAATGGAAGGGGAAACTCCTGCTTCCCGAGTCAAAACCCAGCACGACAGCATAGAAGTTCCCCCAGGTTGTCCATCAGGCCCACAGACCAGGGTCACAAAGACCACACTGCAGTTCTAGTCTTTAGCTGGCAAGCCTTTACAGAACTGCAGGGAGATACCGAAGGCTGTTAAAGCACGAGTAGTGTTTCAGATCTGTTTGATGTTTTGTCCCAAGCTGATATTCCCCACTGCCTGCTTCTCATAGCACTGGGTGCAGCCTGCATCTCTGTTTCGACAGGTGCCAGAAGCACCAGCAAGGGCTGAAGGGAGCTGTCAGATCAGAGCAGGCTTCAGCCACATGCATATCCTGGCTTGAACCTAGGCTTTTCAGAAAGGCACTAAGTAGGTTAAATCTTAAAATCTTACTTAAAATTGCTGACAAGTTGAGTGCTCAGTTCCCTTAGGATTTTTGAGCAGGTGGAATATATTTATCCCAGCCAATGGAAAGGACACCAGATTCCCATTGCCTGCTTGTTTAAGGACTGCTAGTGTGAACAACCTTGCATAAAGTGCACTTGAGAACCTGATTAATTCTGCTTGCCATTCAGTCTTGCACTAAATAAGACATGAAGCTCCAGACACAAAACCAGCCCTTCTTCTGTTCTAACAGTTTGCTGTCAACACAAGACAATAAAATATGAATATTTTAGATTCATAATGCCGACAAATAGGAAATAGGAGCTGTATTGTGCTTCACATGCATGGCTAACCCAGTAACGCTAATGTGATTATCTCACTGAACTTTTGTGTTGTCGCTTAAGGGTAACTTTGCCTTGCTTAGCTGGGGTCTACATATTTGTTTCACGCAGGCCTAATGTCTGTTTTAAGTTTGTAGAAATAAGGAATTCTGATTACCCTCATCTGTTACAAGGTAGCACCCTTTACTGACATTAAAGTCTGGGGCATAAAAATCATAAAATGATTGAGTTTTTGGTTCTTGGAGAAGTAAGGATGGTGGTTAGCTGAACTGCCATCCTGGACTTCCAGGTGGCAGATTTTTTCCTGTTAAAGAGATCAATTTACAAAGCTCCTTGGGAAGCAGTGCCAAGGAGCTCAAAAAGGGTAAAGGAGTTCAGGAAGGCTGGAGATTCTTCAAGAAGGAAATCTTAAAGGTGCAGGAGTAGGCTATCTCCAGATGCTGAAAGCTAGCTGGAACTGAGGAAAAAAAAAAAAAAAAAAAAAAAGAGTTCCTGACCTTTTGAAGAAGGGGCAGGCAATTCAGGAGGACTACAGTGATATAATGAGGGTAGCAGGGTCAAAATTAGAACCCAAATGAGAAAAATTATAAAAACACCAGAAATGGAAAAAGCCTAACTGAAACTTAATTTGGCTACTACAGTCAAGAGCAATAAAAGATGATTCTACAAGTACAAAAGGAGAGCTAAGGAGAATCTTCATCCTTCACTGGATGTATGGGGAGACATAAAGACAAAAGGGAGGAGCACAGTTGGCCTTTGGGAGGACAGAGAGAAGGGTTTGACACCTCTGACTTTGTGCTCCTTCTCTCATCCAGGGCAGTCTCCAGCCTGTATGCACACTCACCTGTCTCAGGCTGGATTAAAACAGCACTGCATACTGGTGCCATTTATATGTGCCCCTCATTGTGATATCCCTTGTGAGATCAATGGCAACAGAAATGTCACAGCCAAGCCAGCCCATCCTTTATCCCCAGCCCAGACCCTCACAATGGCCCCAAGAAACCAAAGTTCCAACACCCATCAAATGCAGACCCACTGTTTCGGAATGGCCCCCGGAGCTTCTCTTTACAATGCAGGACAAAGCTCCCCTGAACCCATGGCGAACATAATATTGGATGATCTGATTCCTGGATGCTTTGTCCCTTGAGATCCCCCATGGCGAGGTGGGATCAGCTCTCTTGGCACTGATCTCTGGGCTTGTGGGGGTGTTCTTGGGGCCTTTGCGATATCCCCTGTGTGACATCCTCTGTGTGTGAGGTACAGAGGACTCGGGAGCCCTTGTGGATGAAAGGCTGGCCATGAGCCAACAGCGTGCACTTACAGCCCAGAAAGCCAGTGAAAGCTTGTGCTGCTTCAAAAGAAACATAGGCAGAAGGTTGAGGGAGATGTCTCTGCACTCAGGAGGCCCCACCTGGAGCCCTGCATCCAGGCCTGGGCTCCTCAGCACAACAAAGATGGGGAGCTGTTGGAGTGGGCCCAGAGGAGGCCTTGAGGAGGGCTGTAAGCCCTACAGCTTACATGGCTTGAACCTAGGCTTGAACCTCTGTGAGGAGGGCTGTCAGTGCACACTTTGGTTTACTGGGGCCGTTGTGAGGGTCTGAGCTAGGGGTGGGGATGAAGAACGGGGCTGGCCTGGCTGTGACGTTTCTGGTGCCAGTCTCAAAGGATGTCACAACAAGGGGTGTGTAGAAATAGCACCAGTATGCAGTGCTGCCCCAGTTCAGCAGGCTGGCCTGGCTGTGATGTTTCTGGTGCCAGTCACATCACAAGGGACATCATAATGAGGAGCAGGTATAAATGGCAGCAGCAAGCAACACTGTCCCAAGCCAGCCTGGAGGAGCATCAGGTGGACACAGCCAGATTCTGTTCTGGATGATGGTGGGACCACAAACACGGGTACCCAGGAAAGTGCTTTTAACCCAGCATCCAGGGCCCAGCCTCTTCCAGGCACACCTTACAATGGGCACAGTCCAGTCACTGGGACTGGGTGCAGGCTTTGCTGCCTTACCAGCTGCCTAGCCCCCTCTCCTTCCTGTCCACTGTCTCCTATCCCTTCTTCTCTCACTGCCAGATCCCTTCATTTCTCTTTTCTTCTTTCCCTCCCTTCTCAGCCCCACTGCAATCCTCTCTCTTCTCTTGCAGGTCATAATGGTCATACTGGCCCTCTTCCTGCTTGTGCAATGGATCCACCATTGCATCAATGTGTACCTGGATGGGGACCTCAACCAGTGGAGTGTTCAGATGCTGCAGGAGCTGGCTCATGGGACTGTGGAGCAGAGTATTGGGTCCTGGGGAGCCATGCTCTGTACTACCTTGCATCAATGGCTCTTATGGGCCCTTGCTGGAACCCTGATGCTACTCTTGGCACTCTGCTGGTTGTGCAGGAAAAAGATCTGTGAGGTGGACAACATCAGGGACTCAGAGAGTGAAGAAAGTGAGGAAGAAAGTCCTGCTGAGATGAATATGATCTGGATCTTTTCAAGACGCTTCCAGTTGTCAGTGCCGAAGCTGGCCTCCAGGAGACGGGTGGTGCAGGAGCTGCTGAGTGACCTTCTCCAAGTCTCCCAAAGTCTCTTTTCAGAGAGCTTCTTCCCAGTGCTGGAACCAGTCATTGGGGTGGGCAGTGCCTGTGAAGGATGGAGTCCCCATAAGGAGGAAGATGTTGTCTACTGCATGTTTGTGCCCCTGAAGCCACCCCCTGGGCATATCTTCCACTTGGAACCAGACACGGTAGGGGAGATGCCACAGACAAGAATGCGTGTTCGTGTGGAGCTGGTGTGCACTTGCAGTGGGGAGAAGCCTGACCAGAACATGCTGTGCTTCCTCCACCACCCTGAGGAGGAGCTGAAGAGAAATCAGGTGACCAGCCTTCTACACACCCTCTGCACTGGCCCTTACCTAGATGGGGAGAAAATTGCCCTCTGGTTCCAGACATTTGTGATCTCAGCCTGGCCGGTGGTGCCTCAGTCCCGTCACTACAGCATGAAGGTGCTTCCCTCCTGCCGCTCCTGCAAGATGAAGCTGATGAAAGCCTCTGGGAGAAGCCTTTTTGTGGAGACGGTATTTAGTATTCAGCAAGGTGACTCGGACATCTTCCTGAGTAGCCAGCCTGCAGAGGCCCAATTCCCTCCAAGCACGACATGGCTGGAGAGCTATGCTGTGGCAGAGGCAAAGTTCTTCAAGCATGTGGCCATGCAGGCCCCGCCCCGCAGCTGCCACCTCAAATGCCTGCGGCTCTGCGCTCGCCTTCTGGAGGGCTCAGGCCTTTCTATCTATGCCTTGAAAACCACGGTCATGCACCTCCTGACCTTGATCCCTCTGTCGGAATGGCAGCACAGGTATTTCCTGATGCGGGTGGATGACATCATGCACTACCTGCGCTGTTGCCTGGAGGAGAAATGCCTCAAGCACTTCTTCTTTGGCAATGAGGACATGCCTGAGGAGATCTCCTTGCCCCCAGACTTCCAGGAGGCACAGCCCCTAAACCTCTTCCAGCATCTGGCACAGGATCCAACCGCCCAGACTGAGGCATTGAAGGAGTTTGATGAGCTGCAATATCACCTCTATTTTGGGCTCTGGATGAGACAACAGTAGAATCACAGAATTGTAAAATCGTAGAACTGTAGAAGAGTAGAATTGTTAGGCTTCTACAAAAATTCTTCCAATATCATTAGAACCATACTTTGACCTTCTGGGAGCTTTAGTTGACGTAAAGTTTGCAACAAATGCTGGTTGAACGAACACTGTATCTCTGAGCATATGTGCATCACCTTGGCATGGAATGCGGCTGCCCAGCTACCACAGAGTTGGAGATTATTATGAGGCAGCGGGCTCTGGTTTCTCTGATTCCCTGCCTACAGCTCCCCCCCTGTCTGTGCTCCTGCACTGGGGAAAGAGGAATAATTAGTCACCCTCCACTGCTGTGCTCACTGCCAAGTGGCATTTAATGTTGCTGCCCTCCAGCCACTCCTGCAAATGCACTTTTTGAGAGAGTCCATTCCTCCTGTGAGGAGGTACAAAGATGGCAATAAAGGCTATATTTGAGCAAACACTTCATTTGTGAGTGTCCCTGCATCACTTTGTCAGGGAGCACTGGTGTAGGGTACTGGCTGCTGAGCGGCTGCATAGTCAGGGAGAATTTTGCAGAAGAGCTGCCAGGTGAGCAGGATATAGCACTTGAGGACAGCTGTCTGCTTTCAGGATTCCCCATTGTTGTGGGTTAATCCCAGTAAGCAGTTTGGCATCACACAATTTAACAGGTGAAAGTAAGTAAATTAGAAGAATTTATAAGAATGAAGAGTTAAAAAAAAAAAAAAAAAAAAAAGAACAAGTGATGACCAAGAAAAAGAACAAGTTCAATTGATCACCACATGCTGACCAATGCTGGACCCTTTCCTGAACACTAATCAGCTCCCCTTCCAGGAAAATATATTTTATACAGGTTGGAGCATCTGTTCTGTCAACACAGGCTGAGAGAGCTGGGATTGTTCATCCTGGAGAAGAGAAGGTCCCAGGGAAACCTCATTGTAGCCTTCCAGTATTTGGAAGAGAGCTTATAAAAAAACAAGGGAGAGTGACTTTTTATGTGGTCAGAATAGTGATAGGACAAGGGTGAACAGTTTTGTACTAAAAATGGAGATCTAGATTGCATGTTAGGAAGAAGTTTTTTACTGTGATACTGCTGAAGCCCTGGCACAGGTTGCCCAGAGTAGCTGTGACTGCCTCATGCCCTGTGTTGAAGGCCAGGCTGGATGGGGCTCTGAGCAAGCTGGTCTGGTGGAAAGTGTCTCTGCCCATGACGGGGGTGTTGAAGCTCTAGATGAACTTTAAGGTCCCTTCCTGCCTCAGCCATTCCAGGATTCTGTGATCTTGGGTGTTGTCTTTGGGCGTGGGCTTGAAGCAGGAGCAGGAGGGGAGCCAGTTGCTGTGGGGATCAGCATCCAGCTGGTGCAGGGGTGCCAAATACTGCCTGTGCACAGCCATACACAGCAGAACTGGGGAAGGCCGTGGAGCACAGATCTGAGGAAGCTGAGGATGTGTAGCCTGGAGAAAATGAGGTTCTGGGGGAAGCTCCCAACACCTTCCTGAAAGGTGGTAGCAAGGTAGTAGCAAGGTATGGGTCAGCCCTTTCTCCCAGGTAACAAGTTACAGAACAAGAGGAAATGGCCTCAAATTGCATGGGGACCTGGTTTAGATGAGATAGTTGGGAAAGGTTACTTTCTGAAAAGGGTTGTCAAGCACAGGAACAGGTGTCCCAGGGACGTGGTGAAGTCATCCCTGGAAATGTTTAAGAAATTCCTCATGTGCCTGGATGTAGCACTTGAGAACAATAGTTAGTGGTGACCAAGGTGGTGGCACTGGGCTGGTGGTTGGACTTGGTGATCCTAAAGGTCTTTTCCAACCTTAACAACTCCACAATTTAGGTACTATTTTTGTCAAAGGAACCATCACTATATATTAAAATACATTCACACATACATACTGTATATGATAATCTCTGACTGCTCAACAGCTCAATTTACAGCATTTCCTCTTTGCCTGAGGCAAAGCAGTTTGCAGGGAAGTTACTTTTGCCCTTTGCATCTTCCTGCATCAGGTAGACACTAGAGCAATCCGACTTTTTGCCACAGCATCTGATGTTGTCTCTTTATGCGATGGTACGCTGATGCTGTCTTCCCTTTCCAGAGCCCTCCACACATCAGTGTTAAAACAATTACACTGATCTCTTTTTTTTTCCCACTGAAGAACTGCATGAAGAACTCAAGATGTGTTCCAACTGGGAACATGTTATTAGTCATCACATGAGATAAAAGACTGCTTCCTAAATGTCTTCTGATGCTTGCCTCATTTACAGGTGTCTTTGCCTTGGATGGCTGTGCCTTCTGTAAGAGGACAAGAGAAAGGTGGGCCTGATGTTCTCCCTGCAAATTTGTGGATGTAGCTAGCCAACACTGAAGATAAACTATTCCACACTTTGAGATCCCTCACCAGATCTTGCTGCCAGTTAAACAAAGGAAATATTCAGCTTTTTTATTAAAGTGAATGAATAATGAATAGCTGTGATTAAAATCCCCAGTATCACAGCCCCATCTAATGGACTGGCTGAAAGATATTCAAAGGACCTACAAAAAGTCTGTCTGTTCTCTGGCAAAATACGTTATCATGATAAACAGGACCCTGTGGCATATTAAACTCTTAATTATGGCACAGGAGGCATTTTCTCTGAAAATTAAAAAGGTTGCAAAATGGCTACAGCCTCTGGAAGGCAATTCTTAGAAGCAAAATGTAACTCAGTGTTAGTGACTCCTTTATCTACTTCCTTCAGTATTCTCTTGACACGGATTAACGTGGAGAGAGGAGTCTCCATATTTCTTAGTCACGTTATCATTATGCCAATGACTCTGGAATGCCATAATCCTACAGAGCAGCATGGGCCCAAGGGAAAACACAAGGAAATCACTGAGAGAAGAGAGATATCAGTTAATCCAGGCTTCATTTGCTATTGTATATTTGAGACTTCTTTTTTTTTTTTTTTTTTAAATTTAGAAAAAATGGCAGATGATGTGTGGCTTCCAGAGAAGTGGCTTGGCTTGCACAGTGTCAGTCTTGGGGAAGACCAGCCCCAGAGCTGCCTGTGCTACATGCTGTGGGATACATCTCTGTAAACCTTCCCAATCCTAAGGCTGGATACCAGGCTTTTATGTCTCAAAACCAAAACCTGGTGGATCAAACCTCACTAAATAGGTACTAGCAGCAGTATGCTGAAAGTAGTGGTGTCATGAGTTTTACATCCTAATCCGGAACTCCTGAAGGGAAGCAGGAGGAACCTTTTTGTTTGGATGACGGATGGAGTAACTACTAGTTTCTAAGCATCTGCAAAGGTTTTTGATAGCACTAATTTTTGTGATACTAGGTCACTAGGAATTTCTAATGCTGCTTCCTTGGAGTTGCTCTTAGCTTCTCCAGCAGCGACAACTGAAAAAGTATTTCCCAGATGACTCAGAGCTCTGAGCCCACATCACACTCAGGAGTGCTAATTAGGCACCTTACTCCGGGAAACAGGAAGAATTAGGCAGCAGAAGCCCTTTATAGGTGTTCTCATCCCGAGAGGCCACTCTTTTTTCTTTTCTGAAGGTTTTCCATCACTTTGCTCTCACCTTGTTAAGAAAAAAGCTCAAGCAAGATCTCTTAACATTTCCTGTGTTCCTGAGACTGAATGCCCAGACACAAACAAGGAATTTTTACTCCGAGTCTGTAAATCACTGCTGTGTTTCAGAGGAGTTCTGAGTTGTGTATCTGACTGCAATATTTATCATACACTGTTACCTTAGGGCCTAGCACGGACTTTGGTAAGCAGACTTTGCAGGCCCCAAGAAGCCTGGTTTAGGAATAACTGAAGCAGGAACATTTGCTCAACTTAAGAGACTCTCAAATCCTTACTTAGGCCAAGTTCATTCTGGGGGAGAGACCGCTTCAGATGGAGCAAATGTGATGCTCTGTGCTGACCATGGGTGCCTGTGGGGCTGGAATGACATGGTGCAAGCATTAATCTTCTGGATGCAGAGCTATTTCAGCAGCCACAAGAGCTATCTCACCCTGACCAAGTGTGAAATTTCCATTTGAATCAGACTCCTTGCTGGACCTGGACCCTGTTAGTGACCAGCACTGTCTCTCCTAAGTTCCACATCTAGAACAACAGACTCAGCTAACTGCAAGGTCATTGGGGAAGAGGAGGCTGAAGCAGTCAGAATTTCCCTAGAGCATGGGCCCCAAATTCTGGCCCTGGCTGCTGCATCCCGGCAGATACCCCACTCTGGAGCAGTCATCAGAAAACAGGGGCATCTAGTGGCTGCGTCAGAAAGTTCAATAAACACCACCATTCCCTTGAAAATATGTGAGAGTTCGCCTTTCCCCTCTCTCAGCTCTACAAATAAAAATATTTTATGTCATAACATTACCTGAAGAGAGGGGGAGAGGCACAAATCCTTGCCAGGTTTCACGCTCTTGGAGCAGCGTTTCTGACCCGTATGTTGTGACATTTATGACAGTGTAACCAGATTAAATTAAACTCTTGCTGGTTTCTGTTGCAGCTGCTGCTCAGGACAGACCTGCATCCCTGGGACCCAAATCCCCTGCTGATTCATGGCAAGGAAATGTTGTCCCTTTCTGTTCTGACCAAGGCAGAAAGAGTTTGGCCCCTGAGCAGCAGCTGTGCACTGCAAGTACCATCTTTACCCTCTTAGCTGATGGCCCCAGAGCACAGTGAGGCATTGCAGGAGCTCCTCCTTGCCTATCTGGGGAGTGGCCCCATCTTTTCCTTCTGGAGAGGTTTCATACTTTCCAGACCCCTGAGGGTTTTCCCCTGCAGGGAAGAAAAGGGAGGTTATCAGAAGTGTAGGTCAAGAATTATTGTTTGCTTTAACAGAAGAGATACATTACGGCTCCAGGCATCATTCCCTTATACAATGCTCTGAGCCTGCACACGCAGCCCTTGCACACAGCACTTTTCAACCTATTCACATCCTAGGAATTGCAAATGGAACTATCTGGTAACTAATTGCCCCCTGGCAGTGACAGCTTTCAGTCCCTCTTGCTCTATTAGGTTCTCATCAGCATCACTGGCTTAGTGTGATCTGAATTTATCTGAATTCCCCTTAATGTGTGGACAGAGCTGGCATATTGCAAAGGGACTGTCGTGCAGGAGAATTCCAAGTTTTCCCATGCAATAGCTAAACAGAGGACAGCCTCTGACGTGTCAGGCATCTATCAAATGGGAAATTCATTATTTTATTCAGCAAAAGGAATAAGGGAGAAAGCACAAAGCAAAGAACTCAGGGCTGAATGCTAACAGGGATATTGCTGTTATGCAATTCTCTACAGAAAATCAAGACAAATTATAATACTGGAAAGGCATATTATTATTTTATAGGCTTAGTCCCAAAGTGAGGGGGGAAGAGAGAAAAACATGCACAGCTGTTTTTCCCTTTTCTGGCCACTTTGATGCATTTACAGGATACATAATTTTCCGAGGTCTGTACGTGCTCCCTGAGTCACAGCTCAACTCACCAATAAACTCCAAAGCTTGCATTCCCCAGACAACCTGTTTTATGCATAGATGTGCATTCTATGTACAACTACTATTGATTTAGCAGGCTGGCAGTCAGCTAAGGAAAAGAGAGGTTCTGCAGGATGGTTATTGCTGTGACTTCATTTCAGGTGAACACAGACAAGCTCAGCTCAGGTGAGGACACACCAACACCCAGCTGACAGTGGGGTCCATGCAGAAGAGAGAATAGTCACCAGCTGCCCACAAAGGTAGGGAAATAAATCAGTCCTGAGCCCATGCTCAACTGTGCTGGTTGCAGCAGAGGATTGGATTTAGCTCAGGCATATCATGTGGAGTCAGAGATCCCCTCCATTTCCTGCTCTGCAATAAACAGACTTGCAGGGTGGAGATGTATTTGAAAATCCTGGTTACCTGCAGTCTTGAGGGGGTTTTTTATGCCCATACACACATACACAAAGAAAAAAATGCACAGAGATATGATGTGCCAGATGAGGAAACACTGATAACAATTTTGATAGCAAAGCTTTTGGCTAAATGGCTTTTAAATGGATGTTCAGCCTTGGGATCAGTTACAGAACAGTTACACATAAACAAAGACATTTTTATTTGCATCCCTGTTCCAGTGTGGAAAATAGCTACTGTGATGGTCTCTCCTTGGTGCACATCCGAGGATGCCATGTGGCAATAGACCACCCCACAGAGAAGCAGCTGTCCAGATGGCATTTCCTTTTCCAGTGGCTCCAGACAGCTGCATGGATCTGTTCATCTTTTAATATCTTTAAACCAAAACACTTTTGGATTAAACACTTAATTAAAACACTTTTGGTGTGTTCGGGTAAACAATACATGAATGTGACAGAGAAACTGGCTTCTTCTGCTCACTCCTTGTGAAAGGAGTTGGAGAAGGTCAGGGCAAGAACAGCAAGGGCATATCTCACTGGAACTGGTGGAGTGGGCAGTTTTCCAAACAACCTTGACACCTCCAGATGCGACACCAGGCACTTGCTGCTGAGTGTGCAGGTGCACCTTGGCTGGAGAAGACACACGGCCATCAGTTGGATGGATTTGTCTCCATTAGTTGCTCTGAACTCACCTTAATCTCTGCAGTTGCTGACCTGATACAGTGTTTGTTCTCTTTATGGGTGGAATAAGTCAAGTAGCATTCTGATGGTAGAAATTGGTCACAGCAGGCAGGAACTGTTTCTTGCTCCCTCTTTCTCCTGTGCAGCAGTGAGAACGTCGTGGCTCTATTCAATATGTAGGCATCCTCTGCATAGTGTTTATACTGGAAAAAAAAAAATCATATTCAAGGAATGGCAATATTTACTGTAGTGAGCATATTCCCCCCCAAATCCACTAGAAGACTGTCCTAGAAAGCAGCTCCACCTCTCCAGGATAGCTACTCCCCAGCCAGCTCTAGAGCTTGGACAAGAGCTTGACACTGGGGCAATGGCAGAGGGCTACCACAGATCACTTGCAATAATTAACTCTGAGGCCACACTTTTCTTTTGGCAAGAAAGTCACCACAGCTCAGGTGACAACTCTGCCATGTGTTAAGCTGCAGGAGCCCACGTGTGTCTGAGCCGCAGCCATACGCTAATATTTTAGACATTTTGATCTATTGCTTATCCTCCAGCTAACAAAAAGGTCTTTTCCACCTACTTTTAATTTCTTTTCCATGCTGCTGAAAGCTCTTGGCATCTGCTGCAGTGATGAACGACCTTGCTGAGCCCATATAAAAGCCAGCAGTTCCTGGTAGTCCAGTTCAGTGGTGCCTGGTCTGCTTTCTTCAGCAAGAGCTGCAGGCACTCTGCTCCAGCTCCTCATTGATCATTGCAGATACTGGGGAAAAACATCTCTTCCCCAGTAGTGGATTCAGTCAGGAGCTGCCGTGTACTTCATCGGGTGTGAGACTGAGCCCGGAGCAGGGAAGCTCGTGCTTTGCTGGGAGTCTCTTCCATTTGATTCACTGTTCCAGCTCTTTGATAACACACCCAAGGCTAGGATCTTTCAAGGCCATTGCCCATTGTCCTCCTGGGAAGCTGATCGTGGTCTGTCAGTGTGACAGAAGAGGCAAGGGCTGTGTGAGGACCCTTACAAAACCACAGCCTACTGAGACTGAAAATCTTGTCACTTAAAGATACATTCAATCCCCACATAACAGAGACACTAAACAGGACGGCCCCTGTTAGTGGGAAGCTCACAAATCTGTGTGTCCCAGCAGACAGTTTCAAAGCTGGTAATTTGATTTCTAAAATTTAATGAAACTGTGAGAGAGGAAAGGCTTCCAGCTTTTGGCAAAGAAAGAGGAGCTGCCCTACACCCTTTTCAGCAAGAATGTTTGGTTACATTGACAGCTTGTCTTCCAGAGAGATATGTTTGGAATGAAATGAACTGTTTGGAATGTTGAGCTGTGCTTGGTCTCTAGCACTGGCACAGGCTGAGGGCAGTGCACTGGTGCCCTCCATCAGGTCCAACCTGTGGGATTCAGGAGTGCTGAGGATGGATGGTGCTGTGTGACACAGCATTGGTGTCCCTGTCCCCTGAACTAAGGGAGATCTTACAGGGCTGCACCTCTGTGGATCTCGAGCCACAGCCCTGGGGAGCTGCACTCCCCTGCAGGTGAAGGCAATCCCTTGCTGAGGAGCTTTAAAACAGGCTCCTTTCCAGGAGCCACATCCTGTCCCCTGTCTCACATAGCAAATATGTCTTGAGGGTGACTTGCTCCCCTAGATCCTATGCAATGACTGTTAAAGTTTTGCTTTAATAACAATGAATCATTGCTCAGTTATGAGGTCCAAAACTACTTGCACAGGTTGTTTGAGCAAAGCAGGGCCCACAGACCAAAGGGAGATGATGGGCAAGAGTAGGTAAAAGCCCTTTTGACTATCATCTCTCAGATTTAGCTACACTGGTAGAATTATTTGCAACACTGGCCCACAAATCTTCTGCAGTTAAATAGTTTTGGGCTAGAGCACCATGGAAATTATTGGACTTTGATTACAGTTTTGCTCATATTATTACAAACTCACATCCTTCACATCCTTCCCTGGCTGCAGAGAGTTCACTCAGGGCCACCCTTGCTTCTTTTAATCAGCCTGGGCATATTAACTGCAAATTCCTGCAATGCTTGAAACACTTAGGTCTTAAATATGTGCCCATAACTGATGATTACTTTTTTTTTTTTTTTTTACTTGGAAATTTATCAACCGGATTGAAAAATTGTTCCTCTCCTCACTCAGGTTGGCACGGGAATGAATTATATTAATTCCCAAAGTTTTGATAGTGACGTGAGACATTCCCTTCAGTGTTGTATAGGGATGTCTTACAAACAATAAACTAAAACCCAAGCTATGTCAAACCATGACAAAGGTTTCCTGTAAATGTCAATGAGGCACAACAGTATAATAACCTCATTTTGATGAAGAAAATGGAATCCTGGTATTTTCAGCCCCAGGCCAGCAATCCAGTTTGCTCTCTTCCCTGTGCTTTCTGCACACATTTCACCACAGCCATGGAGCTGAGGGACTGCAATGTTAATTTCTGGATCATTCTCCCCCTTACACATCAGTGGCATCTTTTTCACCACTTGCTGGGTATGTGTTTCAAAAAATGATGTTTCAATGGAGATGCAAGGGGAATGCTCCCCTCCAAATCTGACAGTGTTCATGTTGGGAATTAAATCATTTGACCTCAAAAATGCAGCACAGTTGCATTATGGCAGGGCAGATGGGTGAGGATCAACACGGTCCAAACTTGCAAAGTCGTCAGTCGTGTCAGGTGTCAGAGTTTCGGGAAGGTCCCTCTTGAAATGCCTCAGGGCTTCACTTAGTGAGTGCTTAGACCTCTCTGACAGTGATGTCTTAGGCTAATTCAGGTTGGTGCCTGGATGGGGAAAGTGCAGCTACGAGACTCCCCTGTAGCAGGGAGCAGAACTACCAAGAGCTGAACCAAAGTTTGG
>VWZN01015760.1:611226-622072 GCA_013396955.1 Regulus satrapa | reverse complement strand
AAAAAAAAAAAAAAATCATTGTGTAGTAGGAACTGAATCTGTCTTCAACCCCTGGAACAGTTTTGCACAGAGCTAATTTTGAAGCAGAGGGATACGACTGTGCACAGAGCTTCTCCAGGGGGAAATAAAAACAGTCTTATTATGCTAGTGATAAAAATGTCTGTTTCTATGTGTACAGATCTTTGAAACTCTTCTAAGTACAAAATTTGCTCTGCTTTTGTGTCACTGCTTATAACACCCAGCTCTGACGTTGAATATCTGACCTGTGTCTGCGCAGCCTGCTGCTGTAATTAAAGAGGCTGAAATGGTGGCTATAGGGACAGAACTTTTGAGAATCATACTGGCTAATCCAGACATTTGTTGTTCTAATCCCATAAACAGTGTGGGCTATCATATCAGGAAGAGTCCCTAATTTCCGTACCGGCCCTACAGCAATAGGAAAAACACTAAATATTCCTCTCACTGTCTTCACTCATTTCCCCCGATGATGTTTTTAAAATATAGTCCTGCAAATATGTCAAACTCAGAGTTATGTCAGGACAGCTGCTAATCATGTGGCAATGATGCCTTTTCTGATGGATGTTTCTGTTATTACAATTGAAGTTTTGTCTCTTGAAATTAAGAAACAGTAATTAAAGTATTTAGTGCCATGGGCTGATAGAATTGTTTTGACACTGGTTCTTGAAGAAACTGAAGCACTCCATCTTCCCTCCCAGCACTGTGTTATATGGGGATTTCAGGAAAATAATTGAGAATTTTAAGTCTTCTGGGGCTATGTCTTGATTGCATTTGAGGTGACTTTTAAGGGTGAAGAAACATCTGGCACCATTTTAAAGAGTAATATTGGTGAAGAAAATAGAGAAAAAAGAGAATAGTGGCAAGAGGTGGTAAACATACAATCACCACAAAGGCAGAAAATGTACCATGGAAGATTTTTGTTTGTTGATATCATGAAACACTCATCATCCCTAGGAAAAGCTGTTAGAATCAGACAAGCAGGGTAGCTCTGAAGATAATCCTTCAGTATCAGGTCTGTGGATTCCCTTCATGATCATGACCAACAACATAGTTCTGCCCTACTTTTTCCTCTATAAAGGTGATTTAGCAATGAGATGCTGCAGAGCTTAAATCTTTCCTGTGTGTATGATAACACACAAATAGGTGTAGGTGTACTTTGGGGGAACTCAGAAGTGGTAAACCAGAATAGGCCAGGGCCATTTGATGTACATGATGCAGGCTATGACAGCAAGTGTTTTTGCTTCTGCAGAATAAGGAACTTCCTCCTTTCTGAATCCATTTTGTTTCACCCACTCCAAAAATAGCAGGAGTGGAGCTACTAAACTGTGGCAGACTGTTGTCATCCTCAAGGTGCAAGACACAAAACTGTCTTAATTTTCCCTGGAGAATTACTTAAGAAGTGGAACATTTAAGTGCCCAATTCCTGCAAAAACATGGGACTGTCTAAGAACAGTCTTGATGAAGGGGGCCTTGACCCAGAAAATCATCTTCTTTCAGGATAATACCTATTAAGTGTGCATCTAAGAACACTTCTCAAAGCTGGTGCAGCTGGATCAGAAACAGCAAGAGAGAAAAGAGCAAGTGGTTTTGAGCATGCAGGAGAATCACAGAAATAATCAGCATGACCCTGTGGTAGAGATAGCATTGGAGATGGGGGCTGGCAAAATGATAACCATGAAAGTACCAGGCTCTGGGTCTTGTGAGCCTGAGAGGAGGTGACAGAGCTGTACAGAGATACAGCTGGGGTGTTAGATACACGGCACATGGAGGATCTGTCATTTCAAGAGAAGCTGTCAGGTTGAAAGCTTCAGATGGGGATTGTTTTTTTTTTTAGTTCAGAGGCTATGGATATAATTATGACAATTTGCATAAAAGTCAAGCCCTTGTACGACTTAATGGTGCTTGGCAGGAGGGTTTGGGAACACTCGATGTGCCGGAGAGGCAGAGAAGAGTTGGAGCCAGCTCTGATGCTTGTGGGACAAGCTGCAAGAGTTGGAGCTGGAGCTGCCTCCTGTGGGAGGACTGTGCCCAGAGCAGGTGAGCTGGGCTAGAGACAGCAGAGCCACAGCCACAGCCTGAGTATCTGAACCTGGGCTTTGTAACGGAATATTTCTAATTCAAAGTATATCTGAGGCCCCACCATCAGAGTAAGGTCCCAGTAAAGGCTTGCAGCTCTGGAAACCTTGCCAGCTCTTTAAGGCATGGAAGAGCCCCTCCGAGAACTGGGATTTTAGGAGCCTCTGGGGCTGAATGCAGAACACAGTCCTGCCAGGAGTCAATGTGAGCTACTGCCACCTGCCAAAGGTGTGTCTCATTCCTCTGTGGGTTTCCTCTCGGTGCTGCAGGTTTTGACAACCAGGAGGGAGGAGCAGAGAGGGTCTCAGCAGGCTCCCTCTCTGGCACCCTGTCCCGTGGTGCTCAGCATGTCTCAGGAATAGCTCTGTTATCAAGAGAAGGTGGTGACTGAGTCTAAACTTCCCTGTCACCAGAGGGGAATGAGACAGGCTTGACATAAGGGAGTTCATACCCTTGTAAGATTTCTCTTCTTGCCTGGCAGGAGGTAAACCAAATATATCTGCTCATCTATTGGGGGGTGGAAGATTGATTAGGGTTCTGCTTGTCTGTTCTTTTGCATGGGCTGCAAGTTTTCTGGTAGCAGTCAGAAAAGAGAAAGAGTCAGAAAAAAAAAAGACTTGGGTCAAATTCAGGATGAAGAATTACAACACAAGCTTCTACTATCCTAAGCCATTCAGAGACAGAAGTGGACTAAACCATGCAAGTGGATGCTGTGGTTTTAGTATGAATATAATTAAAGCAGTGGGCAGTTGCACAAACTAGAAAATCATTTGAACAGTTACTACCTAAGCACCTTGACATGAAATTAGGACCTAATTTGGAGCCCCCAAGAGAGAAAATTCTGGCTTGTACTCTGCCTACATGCATTCAAATTAATGCATAATGCAGCAAGTTTCTTCCTCTCTCTCTGCCTGTCCCTTTTTCTTTCTCACACACACAGACGCATGCACGCAGCTGAACTCCCACACAAGTTCTGCAGGGAAATTACAGCCTGCTCATGTCACTCCCTTCTTTGTCACTGAAATAGTGCCATAGGTCTGAAAAGTGCTCTCTCTGTGCAGTACCAAACTTTTTCCAGCTCTGGAACATCTTGCTTTGATAATACCTAAATTAGAGTTTTTTGTGTAAATCAATAAATTGAAATTTTTTTCTCAAAAGCTGGATTGCACCAACACTAGTCATAAATTGTAGCTTTCATGTTTGCAAATTTTTGGGAGCTAGGCATGAAGAACCAAACTTTCTGTTGTCAGGTCACATTAACTCTAGGATTTCTCACAGGCAAATTGTGTCTTGAACGCTCTGCATGATTCACGAAAAGAAAAGGCCCCTTCTCCATGTAAAGCATCAGCTTCCATTAGGCAGAAGAAATAAACCACTGCATGCAAAAGATGTGGGCACGTGGCTTTTGAATAATCAGAACAAGTTTAGAAAAATCACCTCAGAGCATGGCAGGCAGCAGTAGCACACTCGATATCTCTGATCCTCTGGTGCAAGTGGCATCCTCTTGGTGTTGAAAGGAGAGCACAGCTCATGGCTGTTATCAGTGGCAGTGGGAGGGAGGCTTGGTGCTGTGAAGCTGCAAAGAATCCCAGTGGTGGAGGTGAGCAAGGGGCAAGAATGAGCATTTGCCTCAACGCTCAGCAGGAGCCAGGGCAGGTGGCTGCCAAGGGGCAACAGTGGAAACATGGAAGGTGGGAGGCAGTGTAGGAACTGTGCAGAGAAGGGCTTGAAGCAAATTTCATCCTTGTAATCCAGGAATTTCTAACTTTAGGGAGAACGAGGGCTATGCCTGTAAACCCATCAGTTTAGACCAATGGCTTAAAAACCTGCTTCCCTCAGTATTTCATGAGGAGCCTTGTCTAAGCACTCCTGCCCCACTCCCTTTCTTCTCTTTGCATTGTGGCAGAGATGAGTAAAGTTACAGCCCAGGGCATCCTTCCACACTAATAAAACATATTCCCTTAGGACTTTAGAAAGTTTGCTAACTGCCTGGAGTCTCAAGCATAAGCCTGCAAAAAATCACCCTGTTCTACTACCAGCAGAGGTCCAGTACTTGCTGCAATCATACTCTGAAACAAAAGATTTTGCCCATGTATGCCAGGTGTCATCTACTGTCCTGCTAGATGTGTGCAGCATGGAAAAATATACTGCCACAGGTGACAGGGAAATAGTCATGGGTTAGGCCCAGATTACAAGGTTGTGCCCCTCAGACAGGATTAAGAGAAACCCTAAGAAACATCCTGAGGAGTGTTTCTTACCCTTCACAAGGCATAAACTCCCAAGTGTTTTCCAAGTGTTGGAGTTTATTGTGGCTTTTCCTTATCAAATTTCTGCCCTCAAGCAGGTATTTCTATCCTCAGCTCTGTGCCCACTGAATATCTGGCTGGATCTCTTTGGGTTTCTCAGCCAAGGTTGAGAAATTGGAGGGCCACACCAACATTCCCAGGTAAATTGTGCCAGTGTTGACTTGCAAATCTCAGATAATTTATTCCTTCAACAACACAGGGGAAACTCATTATACACATGATTTTGGACAAAAAACATACCTAACTTCACCATTTTTATTGACATGGAAATTAAGAATTCCTGGAGGAAAAAGCGCCACCAGAACTTCAGCCACCTGAGAGCAGAACTCTAGCAGCAAAAAGATCTCAGCAACAGTGTCAGGTCCTCTGGAAGGTCTTTCCTTGGCCTTGTACATCAGATAATGACAGCATTCAAACATTTGTGTGCAGATGAAAAATGAGCATCAGTTAGTGCCGTTCAGACTCACTGCAGCCAAATTAAGTAGAAAATGAAATATTTTAAGAAGCATCCTATGGTAAGTGAGTTTGAATTAGCTACAAATGTGGATGATTTTCTTCCAATCACCAGACCACACAGAATTGCTGCTTGGATTTAATTCCCCCGTCATCTCACATATGCCTTTCCTTTATTTCCTGGCATTGATAGATGTGTGATTAAACTATCACTTTTGATATCCCAAAAAGCTGAGGAAAGGAGATTATGCTATAAATCATAAAAATCCTCCTTTCCACCTGTTTGTGAATTTTAGACAGCTTTAATTTTTTTTCTGTTGTGATTACAGCAAATTGTAATAGAGATAGAACATAAAGTGTTGTAAGTATTTTTTAGAGTGTTGGATTCACGAGATTATTTTATAGAGATAATTTTGTCAACAAATGCAAAGTCATTTAGAGGTTTATACTTGTTATGAAAGCTGTTAGATTCATATACTGCTGAAACTTGTTACTTCTTTGTGCTAACACAAGCAAAGAGATGGCATCTCACTGAGCTGGTCACTGTCTTATTTTATTTTGCCTTTTTGGGGCATGAAATCCCCAAATTCAGCTTCCATTCGTATGCTTGCTGTAGCTGCCCCCACAGTATATCCTGCATATCGAAGTCCAAGACCACCAGCAGCACTGGGAGCCCTTGGTGTCAAAGGAGACTTTGCTGTCAGATCCTCTGCTGCTCATGGGGAGTTCACAGAGGATGAGCCTGAACATCTGTGCTCACGGGCCTCAGTCCAAAAGAAAATACTCTGAAATGGTGGGATTTCACTCGAGTTCTGGACCAGCTTAGGGTGGATCAGCAAATGGACACAGAGCAAACACAAACCCACTGATTGGGACCTGACATGTACATGAGTCACTTCATCTGCTGCTGAATTAGAGGCACAGTGAGGATCTCCAAGAGTTCCACTGTGGCTGATTAAATTTTACCTGCCGAAATACTACAGCCTTCTTCAGGCTAGCACTCGCAGGACTAGCACAGAGTGTCACTCAGGCATGTTGGAGCTCCGGTTTCTCACAGTTTGCAGGTGTGTCTGTAGATGGGGCCCAGGTGGGAGCAAGCTCAGATGCAGTCAGGGCATCCTCACAGGCCAGGAGTAGTTTTCATTCAGCCAATTTGCACATAATTGTGGACTAGACACTCAGTGTTCCATGAACACTTTTAATTGTGGCACCATGAACGATGAGAAGAAATAACAGCATCAGGTTGATGATGAGGATGAGGAAATATTTCCACGCGGAGAAAATGTTTTGTACAATGCAGCCAGCTATTAAGTGCTGCTCCCAGCTTCCTCCTCCACTCCCCCACAGCTTGTGGGAACTCTGTGTTCATCTTTATGCCCTCCATTTCCACACACTGCTTCTCTAACTCTTCAGTAGAATTAGGAGAATTAGGAGGTTGTTTCTGGGGAGAAGAAATGTTCTTGCCTGATTACCTGTCACAAGGAGATCTGATGAACATGGTACAGGGACCAGGAGAGATGGACATGGACATACAAGGGGCATGACCTTGGCACTGGAGAAAGTAAATGGCATTTCAGGAGCTCACAGAATGGTATGAGAGCACATTCCCAATGAACCCTTCAAACTGGATAAATAATCCAGAATAACATTTATACTGCTCACTTTACTTGCTTTAATTGTGAGTAAATATTGGGGAGGTTGGGGGGGTTGTTTGTTTTGTTTTTGGGTTTTTTTTGAGATGCACTAACCTCAAGACCCCTTATACAGTCTTTTAAGCCCTTTAAACCCCAAAACTAAAGGACTACTCACAGCTGTATGAAAGACCAGCTGGCTCAGTCCCAAAATAATAATTCAGTCCATTGGTCACTAGTGCTCTGTTTGCAATGGTTATTTGGGATTTGTTCAATTAGGTTCATGGGATAAATCTCAGGAGGCTGTGAGTTGGTAGCTTGGTTCAGAGCCCTTAGAAAGTTGTAATAGCTGTAATAATTATAATAACTGTAATAAACTGCAGACATCAGCATCCTTCCTCTCACATTTTGTCACTTTTTCATCTTGCCCTTGGCCAGACCAAGTGTTCCCTGGGGGTAGCCCCAGGCCTTGGTGGAGATGCAGAACAAGCACTTGGGCAGTGCATGAAGGTCTTTCAACAAAGGGGTGAACACCCACCAACTGAGAGCTGAAAACCACACAGGATGAAGGTATGGGGATCTCACTTCTGGTATTTGACTGTTAGCACAGGACTGGGCTGCCTGGAGTGGAGCTCCATGGGACTGAGAATGGATTATACCAGTTTGTCCTGTGGAGCCACGTGGATTTGCAGTGAGTACCAAGTGAGAGCTGCATGTTGCTGCACTGGAGTATCTCTCTAATTATACAACAGTTACACTTTCTGGTACTTGCAGTTATCATTAAATCTATAATCAGCATATTCCCCACACGTCTGAGAATCTCTCCCATGCTAATACAATATAATTAAACCAGCCCCTGTTTCAACAGTATCTGCATTAAAAAGGAATACCAAAGAGATCATAATAGGTGGAGAGAGGTTAATAATAGGTCATGTGGTTAATCTTCCAGTTACAAGGGCAAACACTAATTACAGGACTGGGAAGGGAAAGGGCAGCCTGATTGCAATGTGATTATGGTGACCTTGTTAAGGAGTGATCCAAGTCATGATGGGGCCTCAGTAAATAAAGATAATAATCCCTCAGCTCCTCCCAGTCAATGTCAGACAAATGCTGAGAGCAGCAATAGCCCTCTCTGCAGGCCGGGTGGGAGGTTGGATGCTGAGCTGTGTTATTCTCCAGCCCTGTCTCAGCACAGCAAGATTGCTGGCTTCTGCTTCTGCTCACTGAGAAAAACAAAAGCACCGACCACTGATAACAAATATATCAAGTTGACTTCTAAAGGGCTTCTCAGTACAGCGTGTTGCAAATTACAGCAAACTTCAACATGTTTGAGCTTGGGAGATAGGGCGGAGCAATGTGATTCACCACGTTGTCAATGGTGTGGTGGGAATTCCCAGGGAGATGCAAAAATACTGGTTGCCATCTTAGAAAAATGGTAAAATCTCAAGCTTTTTCAGCTCTTTTTTAAACCAGAAGCATAAGCTCCGCTGCCCAGGAAAACATGTCCTACAGATTATAACAGTTTCATTATCTCAGCAGAGAACTCGCTGTCTGTGCCGCAAACTGGTCCATGGAGAAATTAGCAGGCTCCCAAATTTAATTAGAGCAGGACTCAGACAGGGAACACAGTGAGGTTAACACAGATGTCTGTATGTCCCATCATTCTCACATCCTGTAATAAACAGGCATTTGGGGAACAGTATAAGCCAGGGCTGGAACCAAACAGTCCTGCATTATAGACGTGAGGCGGGTGCCTGCTGAACACTCATCAAACCACTGGGCCATTGGTACAGAAAGTCTTCTGTTACCCCTGATGGGTTTGGATGTTAATTGAGGATGGAGTTAATATGACAATCAGTGTCTCCAGACACATCAGGGCTATGTAGAGCTCTGTGGTCTGGCAGCTTCTGTGCTGGGCGTGAGCAGGGCCAGAGCAGTGAGTGGAGCTGTTCAAACTCTATTTCTGGTTTTAGAAAATGTGCAAAAAATGCTGTCTACTTTGTATTTTATCTTTTCAACTGTACTTCTTTTACATAAATCTATAGTTTGTTAAGGACAAATGTCATGGTAACTGCCACATGCATGAAGAAACCATTAAGCCTCTGGGTTTAGTTGTCCCTATAAAATAAACTCCTGGCTTATCCACACAAGGCCCTGCTTTTGGGTGACCAGAAGGTACCAGGGCATTTCCTCAGCTACCTGTTATGCTGGTGTTGAGCTTGCTGTGCTGAAGGGTTTAGATGACCACAGGCCACCAACTAAGGTTCCAGAAAAGAGAAAGAGCACTGAAGCCCTGAAGCTGCAAAGGAAACTTGTGCCTGCTGTTCCTGTGTAGGTGTGTGTCTGTGTACAGAAATGGAGAAAGCAATTAAGCCTTGACATTTTTCTCTGGGATTCCACTCGTGAGGATTTCCTATTAAATATTAAAATGAACTCCAATTAATTTGTTCCATTCTATCCATCCAAGTTGTCTTGCTAGTGCTGCTGGAAAGCAATTTCACAATGATCACAACCAAATTACATTTCCAGGGCTATTCCACTGACTCCCATTCTGCCTTCTGCAGTGACAATTACCTACCTTTGAAACACCCACCTGGATGTTAGAGAAAGCCAAAACAAATGTATAAGGATAGTAATTTTCTATTCATGCCCTTTCTTTCCTCTGTTACTTATGTCAGGTTAGAATATCCCAGGAACAGAAATGAGTTGCAGGAGAAAGGATCAGGAACCTGGTGATTTCTCAAGCTTGAATTTTCAGTTTCCCCATGCTGAAAGGTGAGCTGCTCTGGGAAGAAGAGTAACTCCTGCAAGCACCTGGGCTGGACAAGAGGGAGGGAAGGGCTGAGGAGCCAGGATGCTGCAGGGCACTGCTGTCACCTTGGGTGAATTTTGCTCCTTCTTCAATGACACAGATTGACACTTTACAAGTTTTGAGAAAGCTAATTCTACAAAGATGGCTAAATTGAACCACAGTGCTATACACCATTCTGGACCATACAAGCTTTGAATGATAGATGATTTGGGGATTGAACATGATTGTATGTAATAAAACAATTTATTTCTTGCAATAAAGCAAGGATCTTGTCTGGGTTGCTAAGGGATACTATTCCTTGTCTTTTTTATTTGAAGACTGAGTTGTAAATAGTTCTCCCTAGAAGCAACTTAATCCATGATTTTTCTTTGCAGAGGATGATGTTCTTAGCTCAGTTCTTGCTGCTGCTCAGTCCTTCTGTTGCTACCCTAAGTTTAAGCATGACAAAAGGAAAGATAAAGGCTATGAATTTTCCATTAAAGTAAAATGCTGTTAAAAACCTCCTCATTTAAAGCACTTTTTGAGAGAAAGAAGAATATTATTCAATGTAGAAGGGATACAGTTGGTCACCATGGACTCTGAGCATGCCTGCTATTTTTAGCTTCATCATCCCTAATGAAAGACTCAGATAGTACCACTGGGCTTACCCAGGGATCTGGTGTATTAAAGCAATCATAAGCCTCATCAGGGCTGTGAAAGCAATGATGAGTCTGGAGAAGCAAGCTGTGATGTGCTACCCAAACAGCCACAAAATGAGAAAGATTATTTAGAACAATTCTTTGGCAGGAGGAAATATTTATTCTCCGCACTCTAGAGAGTAAATACTGTGATATATTCAGTCCTCCAGCTGCTCATCTGAAGGATTTAGAAGTCTGACCTTGGTTCCCTTGTAAGTGGTTGTTGTGCCGTGATAACACTGGAGAATAGAGGGACACTGTAGAGCACTTGAATCCCTGCTAATATTTTTGTCTGATGCCTGAAGCATGTGAGCTCACAATAGCTGCAATCCCAAAATATCTGAATCCCTACAAGGTCTGTGGACTGGTAATGAAGTGCCCTTATTATCCACTTGTGTTGGACATGGAAAGGTCTGCATGGACTGGAGAGGACTTTGGGAGGCGAGATGGAGAGCGAACCAGAGGACACATACAGGAGATGTTGCAGATAAGGTCTAGAAGGGGAAGTGTACAGGTTTTTGAAAGTCGTACCTGACATAAAAGAATAAAAGATCTAATTTACCCATCTAAGCTGTGCCTCTGCTATGGCCTGAGGAAAGCTGGGATTTGCCTTAGTTTAGCACGTGCCCTACAGGAAGTTTTGAACCTGCAGGCCCCTGAAGAAGGGGCATGAGTGACACAGATGAGCTGATGGGCTGGGTCTGGGTAACAGTGCTGTGTCATTACTGAGCTTAAAACTGCCAAGAATTTGGTCTGTTTTCTGTGTGGCATGTAGATAGTCAGTCACACTGAGCTCTTCAATGTGTGTGGGAAGGGCTCCTCCTGAACATGAGTGGGTTTTCTGTCAGCCAGGATCCTCGCCGTGCTAATGCG
>VWZN01015760.1:576838-611171 GCA_013396955.1 Regulus satrapa | reverse complement strand
GAGAGGGAGAGGGAGAGGGAGAGGGGAAGTTTCTCTTTTCTTCAGTCCACACAATTGTGGCCTTACTCAATATTTGCATGAAGTGCTTTTCATGGACAAAGAAAATCTTTACTTTGAGGGTACTGAAAGAGGCTGCCCAGAAAGGTTGTGCAGTCTCCTTCTCTGGAGATATTCCAATCTGCCTGGACATGATCCTGTGCAATCTACCCTAGGGGACCCTGGTGGCGCAGGGAGATTGGACTGGATGGTCTCCAGAGGTGCCTTCCATCCCCAACCATTCTGTGAAGATGTGACTGAGTTTTTATTTATTAAGATGTATATTCTTGGGCAGGCTGTGTATCCCAGAGGGACTTGAATGAATTAATCAGCCCACACACTCTGTACCATTGATCAAATGCAGGAGAGTAGCAGAAGGGCACATGCAAACAATTTCCTTGCAGATGGGTCCTATCCACCATCTTTTACTTATCCAAGGTAATGCTCAAACCCACAAGCAAACTAATTGGAAAATAGCATTATACACACACAAGCCCTCTTTTTCTTCTTTCATTCCCTTCACACCGATTGAATAATAAGTGGTAACCATTATTGTTAATAATAACCAAATGTAATACTGAACCACACTGCTTGCATGAAGACTAATAAAAGCATAACTTTGATCTGTTTTGACAAACACAAGTACAACTTTTGAGTCTTTAATAATTACATTAGTCAAAGTCACTGATCACGACATGCAGTAGTGTGTTATTTAGAGAAAAGGAAACAGGTATTCATGTCACCAGGGTGGCTTCTAATGCTAACTAGAGTGTGAAGGTGTTTTTACCTTCTTTTCTCCCACTTCCTTCATGGAAAAAGCAATCAAAGAAAGGCAGGGTCAAAATTAATAGTGTCCTGACCCCAGGTGCAGTTCTTTATTCCTTGTAGGAGCAATAGAAGCATTTGGAAAATACTCTTGGGGCACATGGTGTGACTTTTGGGATGGTTCTGTTCAGGGCCAGGAGTTGGACTCGATGATCCTTGTGAATCTCTTCCACCTCAGCTTATTCTGTGATTCTGGAATCTTGTGTATAGCTAAAGGTTTTCTCACACTATATTTGAAGACGTTTTGTGAATGTACTGCCCGTAAAAATATTCTTCACCGCCCTGCTTGAGTGATGCAAGTCAGCTGGTCTGGTGAGAAGCCTGACTTCAATGCAAAGGGAAGCAGGGCTACTGGAAGCACCTTGGCAGGGCTTTCAGCTGTTCTGCTTTCCTCAGGGTGAGATCTCAGCATGGTCGCTTGGAGGGTTGCAGATGAAGGGTGGTACTTTCTGGAGAGCTACTGCTTTTTCTCCTGAGAGCATCCACTTAGAGCTTCAGGTCATTGAGTTCTTGCAGTGGATCAAACCTTGGCAGATGCTGTGCAAAGACAGAAATCTCTGACTAAAAGCTTTTTGTCTAAATAAGAGACAGTAGCTGGAGACAGACAGACTGACTAGGAGGAAAGGGAGAAAGCAAGAATTAAGGAGACAGTATTGGTCAGGATGGCGGCTAACAGTCTCAGCATCTCAGCAGACTGACTGATGTCAAGCTGAGAACCTTGGCAAAAGGCCACCCTAGTTCAGCAGGGAAGGAAGGAAGGCAGCAACTGAAAATAAAATAGAAATATATAATAAATGGAGGGAAAGAAAGGAAAGTAGCTAGCAATCAATATAAATGGGAAGTTAATGAGGTGCAGAAAAATTATAAATGAGCATAAAGGCACCAGAGACAAATCCATCCCTAAGAACATTATGAAGAGTTTTTAAAGAAGGGCTGCCAGGAAGAAGAGAAAAGCAAGAACTGAGGTAGGCCAGTTTCCAGAAGGAGGTTTGGAGATGGGTATTTGTGGCCCAGAACAGACATAAATGTACCATGAGCATGTTGTTCTATTATGAGGAGGAGCTGGAAGATGCATCCACATCTCACATGCTTGACAAATTATTTTCTGTTCTAGGCTAAGCACTAATCAGACAACTGATCAATTAAATTTTCAAATGAATAATTTAGATATCACAAAGCTACCAAGAAATACTTATATCGTGCCAAAGTGTTAATGTAGTAAATTAAAGTATCAGTCAGTCATCAGAGATGATGACTCTTGTTTGCTTCTTGTTCTGGGGTTATTCTAACAAATTGAGTTTTATCACAGATAGGTGCAAAATCTGAAAACACAGAGAGCAGGTTAAACTTCTATGGAACATGCCAAAACTATATGCTGAAAAGCACTAATTCTGACAAGGTTGTCAGATTCATAAAGAAGAGGCAGCTCAAGTGTATCGCATCCTGTACTCCAAAAGATGTAGTGGCCGTAAATTTTCTAATCCAATCTTTAGCTGAAAAACAAGGAGAGGGGTGAGAAGAAGCAGAGAAGAGATTTGTTCTCCAGGAACAAATGGAGATGCAGGACACTGAAATCCAGTGCAAAGTGCAGTGCTGGGACCTGCATGCACTTTTTTTGGTGTTATAGCTTCTAAGAATTTGAGTGAACTGTAGAAAACACATACCAAATTATGAGATAGTTCCTGAAAATGTCTATGTATCCTAGTTCTAAGTTCTAAATGATCCAATGGATGGATCTTTCTGAATTATCAGAAAGAAACATGACAGTTGTCTGTGGGATGTAGACATGCTACCAGAGAAAAAGCATGGACCACAACATTAGTGAACTGAACAGAGGAAATAGAATGGCCTGAGCTCTTAATGGGAAGCCAGATAATAGGATTTGCTGGTTGCTCTTGGGCTTGATGTTTATGAGTTTGTAACATCTGTGGGCAGACAGAGGGATGGCATTTAGAGGAGGATGATATGGTAGCTGTGCAGACAGCAACACACAATTCCTTGTAATGGAAAAAGGTAGTTTCATAAAATCCTCCAAAAGCACTCAGGGAAAAGTATAATGTGGAAGTAAAGGAGAATGATCAAGTGAAAAAAGGTCAGATCAGACCAAGAAAAAAACCTTTAGGACTTACTAGAAGAAAAAGGAAAGGTTTAAAGCAGGGGAACTGATGGAGCCAGTGGAAGTGGAGAGAGAACCATCTCAAAGTGAAGGGCCACAGAAATCACAATTGACAGCAGCATTAAAGTACCTAATCCAGAAAGAAATATGTAAAGAACACAGAAAAGGACACTGCAGGTCCTGAGTTGTGTATCAGCCTGAGCACTGCCTCTTGAAGGGCAAGGCTGTATGTGGGAGTTGGTCTGGAGAAGAGATGGGGGAGCAGGAGGGGAGGAAGAGGTGTGGAGACAGGGATGTTTAGGAGCTGAAAGAAGTGACAGACAGGCTAATTCTTGGTAAAGCCTTGGTTTTGCTACAATGCTACCAGCAGAAAATTTGCAGATGCTGTGAGCAGCACTGCTGAGCACTGCACTCTCCCAGCCATTGGCCTGCTTTGTGGATTTAGGTTTTCTTCAAACAGCTCTTCTTAATTTGCCTCTTCCATTGACTACCAGTGCATGCCAGAATACCTGCCTTTCTGCAAAACTCCAGCCCTGTGTGACAGGACATGTTCCACGGGGAGCTCATAGATTAATGCAGTAAATTTTTCAGCCATCCTTCCTCTCCTGGTGGGGGATCCTGAGAGAGAAGGATCAGCATTATCTCTTCCCATTCCAGCTTTGAAAAAGAAAATTCAGCTGAACAGTTTCTGAAAGCTTCTTCTGCATTCTTTTGTGAGAGCAGCTTTGGGAAGATATAAATATGTATATCCATATATATATATATACACATATATAAAAATCTTTTTTACATTACAAGAAAGAAAAATGTCATTGAAAATGTTGTTCTTTGTCATGTATTTAAATTGCTCTTCACAAATTTAAAAAGTTTGCTTAAACTCTTTTTTTAGAATGAATGAAAATGGAAACAGTTCCATCAAAACTTCTATGTCATTAAAAAGACTTTTCTTTTAGTTGAAAAATATTTAAATGGTAATTTTGACTAGGATTATTATAGAAACCAAACCAATCTGAAAAGGAATAGAAAAAAGAGGTTGCTTTAGCCATTACACAATGCTCAGTGTCAAATTCCCAGTTTGGGGTCATATCTATTTAAGTGTGAGTCTTCCCTCTTCCCTTCTCCTCTGGAGAAACCAGCAGGTTCCTATGCCAGCCACAGCTGCTTGGAGCTGCAAGGAGCATGTTCCCACTGTGAGTGACAGCCACTAATCTCCAGGTAATTCTGTAAATGTTCCTGAAGAAGTACAGACGAAAGGATGCAGGAGAAATGGGTGGTTATGAAGCAGAGGAGGAATGACAGCCATAGGGATGGAGGCAAGAGGGGATTTTTCTGCAGATGTGAATAACACATAACCTGGCTGCTTTCCCTCAGACAGGGACCCCAAGAGAGAGAGGCAGGTGCTGCAAGACCGACTGCACTGATCCCACGGTCTGACCCTGCCTAGATAATCATTCCCAAAACACTGAATGAAACAGCAGGCTTGACATTGAAAATGTCTTCCCTATGCATTACACTGCAGGGGTCAACCAGTAATTCCTGGAAGTGGTTAATAACTGGCCAGCTTTGATCTCCTTGACATAGAAATCAATTCTCATACTGTCAGTTTCTCAAAAAAGGACATGCCTCAGCACTCAGACATATCCTGCACTGTTGGATTATTTCCTATCTCTCCATCACTCCCTCCCTGCCTCTTGGGAAAACTGTGCTTAATGGCAAAGGTGATGGAGGGACTGGAGCATGGAGCCTACAGAGATACCTTTTCATTCCACTGAAGGAGGAGCTCTAGCTAGAGCGAAGAAAGCTGTTAGACATTTCAAGAGCAGAGAGTCTGTAGATACAAGCAGCAAGACACAAAGTCTGAGTGTTTTTGTGGGATCATGGGATTCAGCCTCCAGGACTGATCACAAACCATGTGAACACAGGCACTGATGTACATGTGAAAAGAGCAGAAGAACAGGGAGCTTGTCTTCAGTTGCCCAGATGTAGGTGTCCAGTGCCACCTGAGACATTTTGGGTTATCCTATCTGACCTCCAGCTGCTGTCCCAAAATGGTGTGAATGTCACACAGGTCCCATATTGTATCCACCAGCCTTTCCAGTAAGTCTCAGGTAGCTCAAAACATGTGAACTGGTTCTAAATACCTCAGAGGCCTCAGAGGAGCTCGTGGTGGTTTTCTTATCAGGGTGTCAGGGGACTGCAGCCTGCAGCACACACGTGAAGCTGGAGCACCTACACCCCCATGGGAAGAGGTGTGAAGCAGGGGAACCCACATTTCCAGGGTTTCTGTTTGTTCCACCTGGCCTAGGGGGTGTTTACAACTCAGTGAGGGTGCAGTTGCAAAACTGGGATTTGGGGGATTGAGTATAGAGGAGTATTTAGAAGTCACAGCGTTATATTAACCATGTATAAGCATCCCCTATTGTGGGGTGTTTTTTTTGTTATTGTTGTATTTTTAATATTAACCCTGAATATATGGTTTATGGATTGCTTATTAATTAGGCTTTTAACAAACTAATAAACACCAACTGCTTAACTAAATCTTAATTTTGTTTTAAAATCCATGAATTGATCATTTTTCCTTGCAGCCCTTATCTTTATGGTCAGAGAAGCTTGGAGAAGGGTTTGACACAGCTGTAGTAGACACGGTGCATGCTCATCTCCCCAGCTCTGCTGATGGCATTGACCCACTTGCCCTGACTGGAACAGCAGTGTAGGCAGGTAGCTCCTATGTAAACACCTCAATTTACAGATATTTTAAAATCAAGCCAAGCCATCTACATTTGTCTGTCTGAGCTACTTTAAACTCCTGAGACTGCAGACTAGAGAAGGAGGTTTTGCAAGGGCGTCAATCCTAAACCAGGCATCCAAGCTGGGGTAAATGCTTCTGCACGTGCCTGCTTCCCTCCATCGGATACAAGGAGGGGATTCATTTGACTGGATCCCTGGTCCAGTGGATGACCACAGAGTAGTGGCACCAGCCAAACATGGGGTGCATCCAAGAGTAACCGAGTGCACAGGGGGACGCAACAGCAGCGACTCACCATGGCAACGTGAGCTGCAAAATTCTTCTTGTTTGCTTGAAAGTCTCTGCTTCAGTTACATTAACTACTACTACCACTCGGAGGAAGAGGAGAAATGGAGGAAACTTACTGGTATTCTGGAAACGAGAGGTAGGTGAAAAGTGAGGGGGATGGCGATCCCTTTGGCATATTAACAAATAAACTTTCTTTTAAACCCCATTTGGGAAAGTCTGGCTTTCCAAATAAGCACTGAAGTTTGTTTCTCATCATGTTGTATGCTAAGTTAAACATTAGCCTCTCCTACGCTCTGTTGTAGCTTCGGGTAATGCCTTTTAAATGTACTTTCATTACCTTCAGGAATAGTTCAGAACATAATAGCATGTTTCTCTTTTGGGCAACATGATTAACCTTTCCTGGAACAACAAAGAATGTTTTATAACATTTAACAGCAAAATCAATACATTATTTTCTTGCCTTATACTTATATATGCCCTCTTGCCATGACATCCAAGCAGGAGAAGGATGAATTTTCTCATGAAAGAGACTTTAATGCCCTCACAGCCCTTTTCCCTCTTCCTCTGCCTTCATTACAAGCACCAGGTCTTGTCATTCCCAGACTTTTTCCATTCTCATCAAAGCCTTCACAAACAGTAAGGTCAGAAACCTTTATTAATGTTTAGAAATCATTTGCATAATCCCAATAGTTACTGGTTCAGTTTATAAAGAAGAAGAAATATTTACTTAGTCAAATTACCCTACATAATGGGATGAAACCTGTTTAGTTCAACATACAATTTGCTTCAAAAGTCTTAAGATGTTGCTCTTTCCCAAGGAATTGAAGAAGTTAATATTAGTTGCTTGACATAACCAACTACTGACTGTATCCATACGTGAAATTTTTTAGGCTGTAAGGAATCACCTTATCTTCTGCTTCCTATTAAAAAGCTTCTATTTAAGCACTAGAGAAAGTTTTTTTTTCAAGCAAACACTGTATCATTAAAAATATCTCTTGTAACAGTCAAATTATCTTATGTTTGTCTTTAGTGCTTGTTCACAGTTTTACTTTTATAATTTTTAAGCACTTTTCATCAAGAAGTGATTGCTACAGACACTTCTCAGGGGTGCTGATGCTTCAGTCCTGATAGGACAACTGGAGTGTCTGAAAGGAGAGCAAGTAATGAACTGCAAACCCTGTCTGGGTGAAATTCATTGTCATCCCTCCCCTCCTCTTCCCCCGGGACCAGTACTCCTCTTACACTGCACTTGAGAGCTCAGAAATGGATGAAGTGGTTTCTACAGAAGTGTGCAATGTTTTTGAGCTCTCTTGGGGACAGGTTTTGTTCCTGAAGAACAGACATTTCAGCTCTCTGTTCATTGAGAATAAATATGAGGTACATGAACAAAACCAATCTGAAGAGTCCTTGGGGATGGGACAAAGAGCTATGAAGATTTTTTCCATATCAAGCAGCTTGGTTCTCTGGGACAGCAGTGAAATGGTGCATCCCCTCACTGGGATATGTTTTTCCATATCTTGCCCTGGGAAACATTTTTAGTCTCATCCTCTGAAAATGCCCCTCTGCAAATTCATGCTCTTAATCCAGCTCCATAGCCTTTCCAGATGTGGGAGTAGCATCAGCTTCTTCTTTCTAACACTTAGATGTAAATTCTTCCAGCTCAAATGATCACAAGACAAAAATGGCAAGAAAATTTGAAAAAAAAGTAAATTAATTCCCTGTTGGTGTGCGTGAGTGCGCCCTGTTCATTCTACATCGAGACTCTTGTCTAGCCATGAACATTCCCTATAACGTCATTCCCCACCCTGAAAATAAATAAGAACAGAGACAAATCTCTGATTTATTAAAGATTTTCAGGCAAGAAAAGGAATTAATAACTAGCTCCCCAGCTCATGAATTAGAACTGTCAAAGCTACATCTTGAACTACTCATAACATTGCTAAAGAAGTTTTAAAGGATAAACAGAAAAGCCCATTGTTTCTAGTTCATAAACAGAAAAGCAATCTATTTGACATAATGCATGTGCTCTAAATTAATATGTCATCATTCAGTAGTTTTATTTCTTGGGAATAAATTGTTTTCTCTGTTAATGGACCTGGGCATGTTTCATCATCAGTAGAAGAAATATTTATACGTTTACCCCACAGGAGTTTTTGAAGCGCAGTGTTTTTATTTGCTATAAAAGTTTCTTCTCTACTTTCAGGAGAAACCCTGGCTGAAGACATAATGAAATAATCTGAGCCCCCAGATGAGGGACATTCACTCAATCACATTTTGGCCTGGCCTGTGTTTTTCTAGCAGCTTCAGTGTGGGGCAGGGTATCACAAAGTCCAAGCACTGCTGGACCTGTGATGGTCTGGGTATGGTGGCTGAATTCTTCTCCTTAGAAGGCAACGGCATCTCCAAGAAAAGGAGCTACCAAAAGGTTGGTGGTGTGAGGTATAAACTAGACACAAACACGGACAAGTGCAAAATCACCCACTAATACCACCCCAAGCTCAGGATCCATTGCCAGACACCTGGGGCATTTGAAGAAAGGTGCTAAACATCAAAGTATAAAGAGATTCTATTTTATAGGCCTTGCACTCTCAAAGGAGATCCCCATGTGCCCATTACAATAATCCCTGAGATGATGATCAAGTGGGCACAATGCCAGATAGGCATTTTATAGGTACCTTTTCTGTGAATTTGCAGGAGCAAGATGAGATTCAGAATAATGATAATGTGCAAGGAGTACTGTGCTCCATTAGAGCGTGAGTGTTATATTTAATATACGCCTATAATCCAGTAAGCACATAAGCTTCCATGTATTTAAAATAGAATATCTTCAGGGTTTTCATAATAAATTTAATACTTCAAAGACACATTGACTAATGGTTTTCAGATATTATAGAGCAGGCTGTTCCCTATAGGAAATCAATTAAAATTGAATCTTATTGATTTTTACCCATTTCTCCATACAGTGATAAACCAGACTTTGAACTCTCTTTGGATATAACCCCAATACTTTATTCTCCTCCACAGCTGAAATAGAAGCAATTTCTAAATCTGATCAGATAAAACAAAGGAAATATTAGCCTATTATTTTCCTTGGTTTTAAAAATCAACAACTTTTCTTCTATTTAATCTACTTGAGGTGCAGAAAGATAAATTCCAGGTGGCCCTGCAACACCAGGGGCTGGAAACAGGCATAATTTGCACATGCTTAAACCTGAAGGCTCATATGGGACCAAAATGACAAATGGACATGGCACTGACTCTCTGCAGTGAGATGAAAGTAATCTCCAGCCATCAACCACCATTTGCAGATACAAAGTGAAGAAGAGGGTTGAGTCATCCTAGGAAGTACTCTTGATGGCCAGCATCTCTATCAGTTTCTCATAGTGGGTTTTTTCTTCTGTAGGTTAAACTCTAACATGCTCCAAATAACTTTGCTAGATTAAGTGGTGGCTGCTCCTAGTCTGTGAAGATGCACTTTCCTTAAATTTTGACTGAGCTGGTCATCCAGTCTGAAAGAAAGAGGCACTGCTGCAGGATAGTTCATCTGATGTCTGCCAGACATCTATTTTAAGGAAGGTGATTCCTGTCATGCTAGTCCTCATTTCTCTCCTTTGACCATACAAGCATCACTGACGACTGATGTGTTCATAGGTGTGCACTGCAGATGTCTAAACCCGGGCAGATTAATGCTGCCCTGTGTACCTGTGTGGAGGGAGCACCTAAATCTCACTGACAATAGCATAATGAGATTTTGTAGCTGGATGCTGAAGGCATGATAAATTCAGGTGAAGGATAAGGGAGAAATTTTCAACCATTGAGTTGATTAGAACAATTTAGTTCATGAGATCATGAATTCACTGTCACCTGAAGAACCTATATCAAGTCTGAATTGCAAAATATGCTCCAGCTCAGCTAGAAACTTCGGAAATGCAGAAATTGCTGTAGGAGTGAAGGAGACTTTGGTATCTGCCAGAAAATCAGTGAAAACAGTTTCTTCTAGAGCTCAGGTATTTTCTTCCTGCTCCCGTTCACACAGAAAACCACATAGGAGCAAACACTCTGTGATCTGATTTGACTTTTCTGGCAAATCGTAATGAGCAGGTAGATGAGAGGGAAACAACATCCCTAATCCAGATAGCATCAGCCTTTGCTCCTGCCCTCATCCCTCTGTGCAGACTTGTGCTCTGTTCTCTCCTGGCTGAGGGCACTGGGAGAGCTGCCTGGACATACCCTTGACATCACTGGCTGCCTTTGGCTGCCTGGAAAATCACTGATTGCCTTTTTGCTGCCTGGAAAATCACAGTTCTGGATCGGCAATCTCCAAAAGGCCCTGCAAAATGCCATCCAGAGACCCGTGTCTGGCCAAAATGTTGGTAGAAGGACTGAGCAACCATGGCATGGATCTTCTCACTGGCAGCAGGGCCAGGCAGAGGCAGCAGCTCACTGGTAAGGAAGAATGGCCACGTGTCAAGCTCAGCATAGCAATCCCCTTAGGACAGAGAGCCACAAGCTGAGCATCCCTGCTGAGTATCTCTACGTGTGCATGGCCAGCACAACAGAAACCCGAGTTTGGCCAGAGCAGTCAGCCAAGGGCTTTAAGTCCAGCTAAGCTTTGCTTAGCACAAGTTTTAAAGGACATGTAAAGTAAAGATGATTTAAAACTCTTGTTCCTTCAGAAAGCTGAGGGTTATTGGCTCCTTACCACGTATTAGAGCATTTTCAGGTCAATTCTCATTTACATCAGCAGAAAAGGGCCCTCTGGCTGAGTACATGCACTGGCAGACAATGGATGGTTGGTCCAGACACTTTCGCTGGCAGCTCTGAGGACAAAGCAGGAACAGATGCCACTTCTCTTTCCCACTGGAGAGAGGACTGCAGATTTGTCTCATTGCTCTCAAAACTTTGGATATAAAATCAGCATTGGAAATAAATTCCAGAAGCCATTAATCTGTCTCGCTTCTGACATGAAAGGATAAAATATAGTTCTGTTAAAAATAACAAAAAGCTGTGAGCAGTATATTTTCATTTTCCAAATTACTGAAAGATCAGAACATGAATCCTTGCCTGTCAGCTTGAGAAAATATTTTATTTTTCCTGCGGAGACACAAACATAAGCAAGTGGCAGTGAGAGCGCAGTAAGATGGAGTGCAATGTGCTGCAGCTATCAAAAGACCTCAAAGATTGGTGATGAGAAACCTCCAGTAGATTTTTTTTTTTTTTAATTTAAATTTTTGTTGTCCTTTCTTGAGTTACTATGTCATTATATTACAAGGAGTTTACACAGCAGGGCCAAGAGGTATGCACTGCACAGCCTTATGAAGGACAAAAGTTGGGATGGTATTGTCATGGATGAGTGATTTAAATCCTTTCAAGAATTACCACCAAAGGTATTATTAGCAAAAATTGTTTAAGATGAATTTGTGAAAGTGCAACTAACAAAATTTGATGGCAAGGTTCACTTCATTATTTGCTACATGGAAATAACATACACTGGAGAATCAAGTTAGAATCGAGCTAGAATTATTAATAAACAGACGCTGAGGATGCAAAAGAGTAAGTGAGACTTTCCTGTTAAGTCACAAGGTTCAGACTGAAATCTTGTGCTTTTTAAACTCCTGATAGAGCTTAGGTACATCTTGAGCCCATCTCATCCTCAGACTTGGGCATGGCTTACATCTAATGGAATTGACTCTATGGATTTCTCTGGTGTGAATTCAGCTTGCTGAATTCAGAACCGAATTCAGGAAGTCGGTCACTCCCCGAGGACTGTTCTGAGTAAGGGGTCACTCTGCCCTCGGCGAGGAAAGATCTCAGCCTCAGAACATCATGCTCAAGGGGAGACTCACCTGGCCTGCAGTCCAGTTGCAATTTAGAAAGAACTTGAATTGGATGGATGCCAAGCTCTGTTATTAGTAGAAGGTCACTCTGCCTCAAGGAGCAACCTTGAAAGGTGTCCCTGCTCCAGGCAGATCCCCACCCTACAGCCACACTGCCTGGCAGGAAGAAGGCTCACTTAGGCTGTCATATTTATGGAATAAAGTGGCTGGCCTTAGTCAGATCACTTACAATGGGAAAAGTATGCATGAAGCTCCTTGTACCCACAAATTTCTTTGTTCCTTGATAAATGAGACTTGGAAAAACCACCCTCTATTCATCTGTTAATTGCATGATTGGTGTTCCCAGCTCATATGTATTGATGCTCACTGGGTCACTCTGTTCCTTGGTGTTTCCTGGAGGAGTTCTTGGCCCATCTGTGGCTCTATCCCCTTTGGAGCTTGTACCAAATTCAGTTAATTTTGTGTGTGCATCCATCACAGGTGTGTACTGGTACACGAAGTCTTCTTCACAGATTCTGTGTCTTTTATTTAGACTGGTTTTTTCCTCAAGAGATATTAAACACTGTCATTTTTTCTGATATCTAAATATTAGTATAGTGACTAAAAGCAGGCAACTATCACTTCTTGAAGACATTCAAACTATAATAATGAAGAGTGAAAAGAATGCAGGTTAAGGTGTCAAAAGTCCAGATTACAATAAGCCTTTTAATTAAAGATGATTTTTTGTCTTGGAAGTTGTAGAGACATAAAATATACAGAAGCAGATAATGGGAAAGCAAAGTATAAGTAGATGAATTTATAAACAAATGAGTCATTGTCTCACTGCAAGTGGCAAGTGGGAGGCAGAGGGATTTAATGAAAGAAGAGTGACGAGGAATAGGAAGGAAGGTCACACTTTATCACATCTAGCCTTGGATCATTGCCACTGGCTGTGAGGCAGCGTGTCTGCAAGGAAGGAGCAGGAGGACGGAGCTGCTGTTGAGGCCAAGAGGCCGTAGGATTTCTTTAAGGCATAATCCTAAACTTGCATCTTCTGACTTTCAGAGGCAACCTCAACACAAAGTCTGGATGGCAGATGCTCTCCCTGTAGTAATTTCTATTTGCTCTTCATCCTCAAGGAAGGACTGAACCCTCCCGAGGCAGGGACCTCCCTAGGCTCCCAGAGCCTGCCTATGCTCTGGGCCCAGTACCACCTGAAACTCCTCCTCTAATCAAACCCAGCTCAGGTGCCCCTTTCTAAGCTCCCCTGGCATCAGGGCTCTAGCAGGAGCTCAGGACCACTGTGTTTGTTCACCTGGTCCTGGCTGCAGCAGGTGGGGTGTGCCAAGGGATAAAGCCCTGCAGGGTCACTGCCTGCCTGGGTGGTCAGTGGGGAGGGAGGACATGGTCTCAGCAGGTGTTCTCAGTGGGACCATGTCTGAGAGGACACAAGTGTAGATTTGGTGGCTGCCCCAGATGTCTGCAGGCATCCAGCTACGGCGTGTATTATTTGGTGCTCACATGATGTATGTTCTGCAGGCATGTGCAACAGCAGAAGGAACAGTGGGCTGCTTTTCTGCCCATCTTCCTTTGCACGTTGTGTTTCCCATCTTGTCTTCACTAATCTTTATGCCAAAAACAAGGGAACCCTGCTGGGAGGTGATTGCGTTATGTTTTTCTTTTTCTTCTTGAGTGTGTGCCGTGCTGTGAAGAGAGGAATGGCTCAGCATACCTGCCTACAAGGGATAAAATCAACATTTCTGACATTCTCCTTCTGGCTGCCCTCCATACACAAATTGGTGTCCTGAAGCAGAAGGGGTTTTTTTGTTTGTTTGTTTTGGGGTTTTTTTTGGGCAATGAATACCAGTCTTTCAGTATATCATCCATATTAAAATATTTGCATATAAATATAATCCAGAAAGGCATCTAAAGTCATGGTTTCCAAAAATTAGTAAGAAAAAATATTATCTAATTTAATTTCCTGCAAAGCAGTAGCTGCAGCATTTCTCCCTGTGATTCCTGCTTTGATTTTAGATTATTTCATGCAAAGAATATTCAGGCATGAAGGTTGCAGAAGTTTGTTCCAAGCATTTCCTTGCTCAGTGGAGTTATTTTTCCTTTTTTCTTCCTCTGCTGTGTTCCCCTCCACTGCTCTTGGCTGAAAAGCATGAGAGAAGCACAGGAAGAATCTCTGTGTTCCCTGTTCTCTGACCCCAACAGCCCCCAAACTGGAGGACATGGAAATGCCTTTGTTATGCAATTAATACAAATAAAGAAAATCTTCCAACTCCTGTATTGAGCAAGGAGAGTGTTGCAATCTAATGTGAAGGAAAGGGGGTATTTCCCAGTATGTTTTCTTTTAAACTATCTATATTTACTACAAACAAAGTGGAAGGATGGAAAGAGACTAATTTCTATAAGTAGAATTGGGAATGTCTTTTATGCTGTAGCAAAACAACCTGTAAGAAGGAAGAGGAGTCAGGTTGTGATTTACTGACAGCTCTCAGTGCTCATGGCTCCTGCACAGGTGTGGTTGTGGTGGGACACAGAATCATAGAATGCTGAGGGTTTGAACTGGGCTTAAAGTCCATCTAATCCCAAACCCCTCTGCCATGGGGCAGGGACACCTCTCTCCAGACCAGGTTGCTTGAGGCCTTATCCAACCTGGCTCTGAACACTCCCAGGGATGGGGCAATGGGTCCTGGCATGGGCTAGCACCAGTAGCAACCATTCCAGGAGCCCAAGGACCAGAAACCTGGCTGGAGGAGATGGGGATGTCAGAGTTTTCAGGGACCCAAAAGGCTGTTTTGAGGCAGGAGGCAATAATCTCTTCCTCACATCCTGCAGTGATAAGGCAGGAAGGACAGGAAGGCCCTGCAGTTTCCTGCAGCCTTAGAGGATTCTGCAGCTGATTCTCGTCTCTGGGAGTTCAGGCCTAAAATATCAGTCCAAGAGGAAAGGACAAATGATGCAATTGTCTGGAGCGTTTTATGGGATGCCTTTACAGCCAGCTCCTGGTTCTCCAGGGCTAGGAAGGGAATGGAGAGGGAAAAATAGTGAAGGCAAAACCCTGAGCAGAGAAGAGGTGATGCCTGTCAAGGAAAGTGGCACCCAGCTGAGCAGGGATGTGGGGCCAGGGAGCCCCTGCGAGCCTGCTGTGGTGTGAATGGGGCCCACTGCTGGTCAGGCTGGCTGTTTCAACATCCTTATCTTGGCTTGTCCAGCCCTGAATAAGGAAGAGCTGTGAAGGACAGGGGAGCCCTCAGCATTCTCCCCTCAGCATTCTCTTTCAGGATGATCTCAATCATGACCATGATCTCAAACATGAAAGCAAAATAAGCAGCTCACCCTAAAGAACCAAGGTTTGATAAATGCAGGCATCAAAACTCATGGCACATCTCCCAACAGGATGAGGTGTGGTGGGCAAACATGCTGCTTTGAAATTAGTGGGTTCATTTTACTGGGGTGAAACAAAGTGGACTGCATCTAAAAGCTGGATTTTGAGGGATTTTTTAACTCATGAAAACCTATTAACACGGCCTGTGGTTTGACCACATCTCTGGTTTATGCTGGTGTAAAGCCAAGCATGATGTCAAGTTGTTGCAAACAGGAAAGTCAGAGGGATGGTAACTTCCAGGTAGAAAGCTCTTTAGGAGATGAACAGTTAAAGATTATGTTCACTATGTTTTCCTGACTTGCAATTTCCTCATTCATAATGTATGAGTGAGATCATTAAAAGCAACATATTGGCTGATACCATCACAGCTGCTACCTAACTTTAACACTTCCTAGCGAGGAATAACATTTCTCTTATGTGTGTCTTTGGAAAGGGGGAAAAAAGAATTGTAGTTGTAAGAACAGGGTAGAATGTTTAACCTCATAGAAAAATCTTCACATGTTGGGCAATTGCACATTTGCTGGGAATGTTTTTTTTAAATGAATACAAAATATTAATCTCTTTTTATGAAGCCTTTTCACCCTTTGCATCTATCACAATATGGCAACATATTTTTCCCCTGCACAAAATCAATATTACATTAACTTTCCTAATAAAAAAGCATTAACTCCTACAATGAACAGAGAACTTTATCTCCAGCCAGGGAATTTTAAATTCTACAATCCTTGACTGTTTAGAAACATAATGATGATTATATTATGCCAAGGATGGGATGTGTCAGTCATATCAAACAGAAAGAAAGATGTTTTAGGTCTTCCAGGAATAAGCTCTGTGGTTGGTGTTTCATTTGTAGGCTGCCCGGGGTGCTGATCTGGTTAAATACATTAAATAAAAGTGCATTTAGGTTGACAGACAGTAACTCTTTCAGCTGAAGAAAGGCACTGTCCATTTTTCATGGGTAATCTGAATTTTTACAGACTTTGGGCCTACATCTTTATCTTTCACTTTTAAGAGAGAGGAATGGAAAGTGTCTGCTATATAAAGATGGCTTTTAATTTCCAAATATCCTATTTCATATTCCAACCTGAGACAGACACTTATTCTGTATAAATCATGCATCACCTCTAATAGCTCTGTTCCAACACAAATAATCAGAGAGTTTCGGGGGGGTGGAGAGGAGAGGTGGGCACAGTGAGAAGAAGAAGGCCAAGTCCAAACCATCATGAAAAATGAACTCGCTGCCTTTGAAAGAGGAGGCATTCCCTCTGGGTGTGTAGCAACAACTCTGAACTAATCCCAGATGGTTGGTCTCACTCTGAACCACCTCGGGTCTGAATTTGCACATCTTTGCCCCACGATGAGGTGATGCACTCCCTCCCCTCATCCAGGCTTTGCACCATTCCAGCACCAGTGGCTTCCACTGGTGCACGTGGAGAACAGGGCCCCACAGGTTCATTAGTTTTAAACCTTGAGTCAAATAGCTAAAGCTGGGATGAAAGACTTTCCTTCTGTTGCAAATTCATAATTCATTTTAAGCGTGGCACATGAAGCAGAGGCAATAACGTGGTCCTTTCTGAAAATCTTCGTTCAGGGTTTTAATTGTGTCTCAGAGGAATAAGTGCAGGAGGGTTGCCTTCCTCCCTCCCACCCCCCTTCTTCCTCTGATAACAGCTTGGTTTTTACTACCATCACTTACGTCTTTTATGATTTCCAACCTCTGACAGAAGTGCTCCACTACCCTTTCCTGTTCAATAATGAATGGACACATTTGAAGCTGCAAGTATTTGCACTTATGAGCTCATCCAGGCAAAAGACATAAGAAACGTGACTTATCTAAACACCAAAAGCAGCCAAGGGATCAAGTAAATCACACAACCCCCATTGCTGTTCCTTTGCTGCGCCTTTTCCCTGCCTCCTTGGTACTGTACCTAAAAGAAAGAAGGTGACAAAGTCTTGCATCAGATTTTCTGCTATTTCTCCCCCAGACTGCTACAAGAAAAGTCTCAGGGAAGTTACATCAGGTGTGCCCAGTTAATTTGGTTGCATCTCAGCTTTTCACCTTTTGCAGTCAGTGGAGAGCAACAGGCATTTTTGGCACACAGTTTATTTAATTAAATGGAAGGTGCCCAAAACAGGCCAGCTGAGGCAGTCCCAGGCACTGCTGCAAAAAAACCATGGCTGGTACTCATGCAGAAGTCCTCCTCTTTCTCTTTCCTCACTCAGGCAAGCATCAGGAGAGCTTGAAATGTAAAACACATTTCTATGTGACGATGAAAGAAAAATCACTTAGAAGAAGACAAGGAGAAATTGAAGTTACTCAGTCAAACAAGTCAGGCTGACAAATTGCTTCTGCTGTCTCCATTCATCCACATAATGGCTCCCCCATTCCCTGGCCAGTTATAGAAGAATAATTATCTCTTTCAGATCAGCTGCCTTGGCTTCATCATAAATCATTTCTTTCCTCCCCTCTTGCACTACCACTGCCTCCTTCCCATTTTTATCAACATTTCTTTCCCACAAGCCTTTCAAAGTCCAGCTTTTGATTGACTAAATGCACCTTATGACCAAAAACCTCCCACTAACTCACCATTTTTGTCACTCAACCCAAAATCATTCTTTTCCAGCCACGCCTGTGATGAGTTCATAGCGCTCAAATGAGAACAAGCTGGTCATGCAACATAAAGGATAACATGAGATGAGTAAAACTGAGCCATGCCTAAACCGGCGAGGGGAACTTCTGGTCTTTTCAAAGCTCCACACAAACCTCACACTGCTCATAAAGCCATGGCCCTTGGAGCAAAGCATTTATGTTTGTGTGTAATCTCATTTAAGATGCAGAAGTCCCTGCAGAATGAGAATAGGAACAGCCACACCTGAAGACTTATGCAAGTCTAAGTTCATTGCTGGGTGTTGGCAGGGCACTTGGATGCCATCGTTTGGGATGGACTTGCCCAAAATGGGCTGAACCCTATTAATTAGTATGGCAGGAGATGAAGATTCTTCCTTCCTCCTGCAGGACTTATGCTGTATCAGAGCCAATACCAGCTCTCTGCTCCTCTTCTTATCTTGGCTCCCCTTGGCACTAGACAATCCCACACCCTGCATCACCCAGACAATCTTCTGCTTCTGCCATCCCAAATTGTTTAGTGCTGGCAGAGAGATGCTTTGACCTCCTCCTTCTGGCTGCTTTAATTTACCCAGCTGACTGACACCTTCCCACTCTCACTGCTCACCTCTCAGTCCCATTAGCCTCAGACCTTCAGCAGCCAAATCATGGCTCTGCTGGAGTCAGTGACAAAAATCACATCCTCCCAGAAAGCCCCAGTTTCACTGGAGCCGCTATCAGAACAAATAGCCGGAGGGCTGATGTTCCAATGATGGACAGAGTGCCTTCATGCTGAAATGCTTTTTTGTGCATAGTCCATTGGCTTCATATGATTCCATAATAAAAGCTCTTATCCATTTTTCTGTCCACTATTGTGTGAGGTTTTCTAGTATTATTACAGTACCTTGGCTACTTTAAAGTTTCAAAAGGCCTTTTAAATACATTTAATGAGCTGGTCAAAATTCCATAATTTGCTGACAAGAAACTGGGGGAGTGGAGGGTGGGGGTGGGAAAAACCAAAGCAGTCACTGTGGTTTTCCCTTCTTTTTTCTTTCTTTTTTTTTTTTTTTTTTTTTCCTCATTCACGTTTTGTGGTAAAGCCTCCCTGCCTGACAAAATGGGATAGAGCAAGAACTCTTAGAGGTCCAGGTGAAAATAATGCTGGATGTTCTCAGCTGAAAAGTCTAACAGTCATTTAAAACCCAAAAGGCCGAATGGCCCAGTGGCACTTTTTTTCTCTTCTTTTATTTACACATTCTGGTTCTCAAAAATGTAATAAAACAAGCTTGACACCCTGCTTATGCAACAAAAATAAGTTCCCACTACTGAGCTATGAGTGCCTGAAAACAGATTAAAACAGACACGTATTACTCTTTACAGTGACAACAATCCATGACGGTATTTGGGGTGAATTTTTTCCCCAAGACCAGGTGCTGCAACCCTTATTCTGTGAGTTTTGGGGGTGTCTGTGTTTTTTGAAGGTCCTGATGCAAAGCGCCTTGTTTATGGTCTGCACGGGCCTGGTTAATAGTAACACACTGCTTACATAAGGCACAGCTGGCGGCCTCCAGAAGGGCTTTGAACAGAAGAGAGAAGGAAACAAGCACTTCAAACTGGAGCTGATGGATGGTGCAAAATCAATTTGCAGCACCTTGTCTTGCTTTTCTCTCTCTGATTTGACACAACCTCTTTCCACGGGGCGTGCTGGGGGCAGAGTGGGCTGAACCAGCAGCAGGCTGCAATCAAGTGGTGCTCACCCATTTCCTTGGAGAGCCTGGGATGATTGATGCTGTGGGGAGAGGGACTTTGGGAAGAAGTAGAGAGGTAAGAGTTTAATAACCCCTGCGATAAGCTCCTTGATATTATATGCAGGTTTCTGATATGTATATTTCATGCTACCTCCTTCCTTCCTTCCCCAGTCCCTGCCTCGTTTAATTAGATGTCCCCAGTGAAAACAACAGGTAGATTCATTGTGCTTGCAGCTAAGGCAGGAGTAATTACATTATTCCTTTTCCTTGTCACCTGAACATATATTCTAGCCAATAAGTCATACATGAGAGATAAATCATGAAGGATATTGCTGTGTTCCTTCCCTCCATTGTGTCTCTCCCTTGCATCATGAAGAGCACAAGCAGCTCTACTGCTGCCTTCAGACATAGCACAGCTGGGGTACTTCTCCCAGTTCCCTGGATTTTCTGAAAGAGTTGATTTCTCTACTTTTATTTCAGCTACCTGTGAGGAGAGGGAGGAGTAGTTCTACTCCTCAGTGTGGCTGGAGAGCATGAAGCTCCTGCTCATCTTTCTGCCCACCTTGCACACTTCTCATGGCAGCTGCCAGTTCTCCAGACACCCTAGTATTTTTCCCTGTAAGGGACATGTCAGCTTGCCAGTGTGACTGTCTGGCTTCAGGAACTTTTCAGGTGGCATATTCAGACCCCAAGGCCTCCATGGATGACACAAAGTGAACGCTGGGGTGGCCGGGGCCTCAGGCAAATGGGCCCAGGCCTTTCCTTCCTGTGGGAGATCAGGGTAAGGCCTTTCAGCTCTGTAAAACATAAACTAAATTCTGGGTTTCTGAAATAGAGAGATGGCACAGACACTCGTCAAAGCAGAGCAGAAATAAAAAGGATTTATAGCTCCATCTCTGTCTGCCCACTGCATCCTTCCTCCCAGGCTTGCACTCAGCCAGGTCTCTCTGGCCCCTAGGAATTGCTTTCCCTTGCACCCTCTGACCCTGTTGCTGCAGAAAACAGGAGACTTGCTGCAATGATCTTAGAACCTTCAGTTGTTCAGGAGTCCAGCTGTGCTCCTGGCTGCTGTCTCCATTTGGAGAGCTGAGATGTGCAGCAGTCTTGTGGGAGATGTGCACAGCTTAGGGCAATTGTTGGGGCCCTGGCATGACTTCCAGCAAAAAATGCCCATCTCCATCAACTGTATGTAGGGATTTAGGCCTCCAGACTGAGGCACTCTGAATTCAAATTCAAATTTGTGCCAAGAGCAGAGAAGAAACATCCAAAAAGGGGAGCAAACACTGTATTTCCATATCTAGGGTTGGTTCTGCCCCTTCTGCGCAAAGGCAGCGTGTGACACAAAACAAACAGTCCACAGCAGTGGGTAAACTTGGTTGTAGAGCAAATTCATTACCCAAGAGGAGCACAGCCAATTACAGATGAAGGAACTTGATGGCTAAGGAGATGTTAATTAGGGTACAGCCAAAAAATTTGCTGTCTGGATTTTGTGGGTCCTTTAAAAATGTCTCTCAGAGTGGCCCTGAATGGAAAATAGGACAGAAATTGCCATACTCATAGGCAGGGACAGGTCTTTGCCCCCAGGAGATTCTATCCTGCTCCCTGGCTGTCCTAACTATGTCAAAAGATGGCTTTCAGACCTTTGCAGCTCTTTCTGTATGAATTCCTAATGCCACAGACTCAGATTTTGTAGTTTATCTGCAAGGAAGAGATTTAACATCCACTGCATTTTTATTAGAAATTTGTCAGTTCCAATTTTTAGCAGTAATATTGAGATCTAAACTGCAGCTTTTTAAATGCTTGAATGGGGAAGGGTTGAGGAACACAAAGCTGCAGCATAAGGCCAGATCAGAATATTTGCAATTCTTAGTGTGTCTGAGGAACAAGGGTCCAGCTTTGGTATGTGAAAGAGGTGATCTACAACTTGAACCAAGAAGACACACTTGGAGATAAAAAACTTGTCCAATAATATATAAAGAAATAAATCCGTCTAATCCAAAACAATAACAAAAAGCCCTGATTTTGTTTACTGAGGTTTGCTAACCAATTTCACCCCATGACCTACAAAACAAAGCTCGTATTTAAAATCCAATTCTCCGCTCTGCTGCAAAAGAACAATTAGGAAATAACTCTGCAATAGCATTGGATGTACCAGACTGAGACATATGCTCTTAATCACAGATAACAACAACATTTATATTGCTATATGTTGATATAAATTGCCCTATTAAACAAAAACAAAAACAAAAACAAAAACAAAAACAAAAACAAAAACAAAAACCAACCAAAAAAGAACCAAAGAAACCCACCACAACACAACCAAAAGAACATTCTGCTTAGAGAGTTGGTGAGAGGGAGGTATAAATAGGATTTGAAAAAAAAACACCAGCAGTTTAGCTAATGCTTTTGTACAAAGAATGAAGCAGAGCCAAGCCAGACACATTTGTGAAAACTGGGCCATGTGGAATTAGATATAGGGCTGATAAAACTGCAGAAATGTCTACCAGCTGCAAGAGAAACTGGGTGGTGTACAAGATGCTGGATGTTCACATGGTAAGACAGAAGATAAGGTGGTCTTCCAACTTACAGCTGGAGATGGAAAGAAAACACATTCTTATTCCCTTTTTACATGTGAAAAGTCGATGGGTGGAGAGGTGATGGCTGTTTCTTTAAATAGGTTGAAACCTCTTATCTGGATTTTAGAAAATACTATTGTTCAAGCCCATGCTTCTAATTACTTTTCTCTCCAAAATACATTTCCAGTTAGCATAGCACAAACCCTGACAGAGCTCAAGGGGTGTTTGGGGAATGTTCTCAGACACTTGGTGTGATTCTTGGGATGTCCTGTGCAAGACCAGGAGTGGGACTTTGATGATCCTTGTGAGTCCTTTCCAGCTCAGGATTTTCTGTGATCCTATGGGATGTCTCCCAGTTTGGACACCCAAACTGTGGCTGAGCAAGGCTGGGGGAGGCTTTCTGGGGCAGGCTGGACCACACCAGGAACCCAGTGAGAGCATGTTGTTTGAAGTGCCCCATCATTGTCATTTTGGTGCACACAGTTCCTTCTTCTGTATTTGAAACATCTTACAACAGATTAAGCCCCAAATCAACAGCCAGCAGGAGGCTGCTGATATTCCTCAACAGACCCTCATTATGCTGCCTTTATAAAGGAAAAAAAGATAAAACATAACATTTTGCCTGGAGCACAGACTACAGTGTCTGGCCCATAACTGTCAGCAAAGGCAGGATGTTAAACTGAGCCCTGCTCTCCTGCTCCCACCCAACTTGGGTGAGGGTGCTTACATGCTTCATCATGCTAACTTTCATATTTTATTTAACTGAGAAGTCCATAAAGTCCCTTTAAATAGAAACAATTAGTTTAATAATTTATCCAAGAGTAATTTCCGTTTCGAAATACTGCCGAAGCCAGTATTGCCTGCTGCTGGCACGGCGCACGTGCTGCGGGGTACAAGGAAGCTCAGAAGGCACACAAACCCCCATGTACCCATGCCGAGCCTGTTCCTGGGCTCCTTCCAGAGCCTGGAGTCTCCCCTGACCTCGGGAGCAAACCCTTCCCAGTTCTGCTGCAGGTTTGAGGGGAGCCCTGGCCCCATCTCGCAGGAGCTGCGGGGAGGAGCGCAGGGACGGGGAGGGCGAGGTTGCCCCTGGCTCAGCGCCCACCGAGCAGCTGCGAGCACCCAGGAGAACAGCTGGGAGCGAGCGAGCAGGGCTGGGGATGGATGGGGAGCTGCTCTTCTCGGGGCCAGTCAGAGCCTGGAAGCAAACAGCCACGCACAGGTGTGCAGCCTGCGTAGCTAAAGCTGATGGTGGGGAAGGCTGTGTTTATCAGTGCAACAGCTCCATTGTAGGAACCAATTAGCCAGTGCTTTCAAATTGCTGTGATAACACACAGTGGAAAAACGATTAACCACGGAAGTCAAATTTGCCAATTCTGGGCCCTCAGTCCCGTGCCTCTTCCTTGAACAAATAGAGCTTTTAGTGTCATGTTAATTCTGCACAGCTTGTTGGGGTTATAAAGTACTCAATGTGTGCCGTCTGGCAGAAAAAAGAATACTAATGAAGAGAGATTTTTATTGCTGTGTCATGGTTTGTGCTGAAACCTGACAGTGTTACCAAAAAGAAGCTTTTCTAGGTATTTTCTACAGTCTGATGAAAAATGTAAACATTCTTTTAGCATTGGCTCCATCTGAAAAACCTATCTGTGCTGATTGAACCTGAATCTTCATTTTAGCTGTGAAAATAAAACACTCTTAAGACACATAGATATTTTACTTCAGGATAGAATGCACAGTATTCACTATCTCATAATTTATCTTGCTAAAGGCCAAAAAAAATGCAGATTTGGTTAGGTCTTGAAGAACTGTGCATAATCCAGAATGCTCCAAGGAATAGATACACAGCCTTACTTCTGTCCCATTTGTGATCTTGAATAGATAGATCTTCCTTTTGCAGTTCTTCTAACTTAGAAGTCAAAGAAAGGGCTAATTTTCAGCTAATTAGACTCCCAGAAATTGCCTTAACTCTTCAAGAACTACTAACACTTTTTTTTTACATCTTTCTTCTTCAATCACAGGGAAAGCCTTTGTGCCACACTTGTTTTTTCTCTCATGAAGTGATTACTGAAACATCTAACGATTTTGCTCCTTTGCTTGTTGAAAAATCTTTTGTAAGTTTATGATAAACAGGCTTGTAAATTAAACAGATGATCAGGCATCTGCATTCCAGAAGGTGAGTGGCAAAGTGTTTTCCCAAATGGCTTGATGACTGTGAGAACAAAAATATCTGTTTATGGTGCATCTTGAAAAAACTTCGTGTTTTCCCACTGTCCTGCACTAAGAAACCCTTGTGTGATCCTTGCTAGAAGTTCTTGATCAGATTTTGGGGATAGGAGAAGGGCTGGGAAGGTGAAAACCTGGACTCTCAAGACAGCACTGTCGAACTTGCTATTATAGCACTGCACAAATGGGATCAGGGTACCCTCAGGGTGGGCTGTGCATGTGGCATCACATCACTGACTCTGAGAGCACACACAGCAAAGGTGAATGGACAGATATCACCTTTGGAGAGCTGCTTAGGCCTTGTAACATCTCATGAGGCTTAAATTTTATATGATTTACAGCTTTGTCCAGTTTCAGGACCATTTTGTGAAATATACTTTGGGAGTAGCTACATTCATTTCTAAGGATCTTAAATGTCTTTCAAACCCTGGCCCCCAAGGGCCTGTGCCCTGCAGGCTGGTGAGGGATGTAGTCTTGGCTCTGCCACTTTTGATGCCCCTGCTTATGGTTTTTAAAGATGAATTTTAGCAAATGAAGTTGCAGCCACTTGAGGTTTTGCCAGTTTCCTCCACTTGCTTCCCCCAGCTGCTGGCTAAGCTGGCCCAAAGCTAGATGGGAGGTTGGGTTGTGGGTGCCCTGTTTGGGGCAGCAAACACCCCTCTGTGTGTCCTCTGTTATCAGCAGTACATTTTCCATCTCCCCTGCCTGAGACACAGACCCCTGGCAGAGGAGGGAGACAGATGCCGAGAGTGAGGGGATCTGCCCCTGCCAAAACCATCAGGAGTTGTCTGCAAGAACATGGTGTCATTTTGGCATGGCAGGGCTCTGCACAGCAATGCTCAAACACTGCTGCAGCTCTGGGCTGTGAGAGACACGCGTGAGCTCATGCAGAAAGTCAGCAGCACCCTGCAGGGGAAAGGCAAGTCTCCTGACTCCCAGTCCAGAGCTCCATCCAAAGCCTGGCTTTAACCTGTTTTGTACTCAAAAGTGTAGCTGTTTGTATTCCGTGAAATAAATTGCATTATACATGTGTCCTTTTAAAAAGAACATCCAAACTCCTATTCGTAAGCATATGATTGCCCTTTTATTCTTCAGTTTGTACTTTCTCCCTTCGTTTGTCCTCAACACTTTAAAATGAATGGCTAGATCCCATTTCATTAAGATGATAGCAAAGGTAACTAATGGAACAGTCTGGCCAAACAAAGGCTGTGGAAATCATCCAGAATGTTCAGGACATTAACGTTGTCAACAGAGAAATATAAGAAAGGATGGGAGCCAGATGGGTCAGGTTTCTCACTTGTTCTTGGTTTTAAAATGCTTGAGGGTGAAACGTTTGCACAGGTTGGAGGGAGCCATAGTAGAACAATGCATCTCTGTGGTGAGCTAAATCTGCCAGGAGGCCACTCCTGCCAGCACCGCAAGTCTCTCCCAGCAGACATCAGCATTTTTTTATCACACCACCCAAGCTGCATCGTACTGGTTCCTGGTCCTGTGGAGCTTCAGCTGAAGCAGGGCCCCTTCAGATCGTTCAGTTTAGCTTGTCTGAGTTTGCTGCACAAAGACTTGCAGCTCCGCTCCTGCTTTCTTTCCTCTGCAGTATTTATACAGAGGATTCCCAGTAGCAAGAATCTCTGACTTTTTGTAGGTTCTGCCATGCACAAGGTGACTCAGTCTGCAGCTTCCTGGTCATTTTGCTCAGATAAAGAAAGCCCACAGCAGTCCTGGAACAACTCACCTCTCCATTGTAACCTCCTCTCCTCCAGGTGCAGTCAAGCTCCAACAGCATGTAGGGCATTAAGCACAATAAGCAATTACTGGGTGTCTAAACATGCTTAGTTCTTCCTGTCTGCAAAGGCCAAAAGGACACCCAAAGGGGCATTTAGCAGTTTGTCAGGCTCCATGCAAAAGCCCTGGGGGCTGCTGCTCCTGCTTGCATTTATGGATATTCATCCCTTTTGTTAAGGGACACAGGTGAAGGGTTGCTGTTTCACTCATTGTATCTGCTCATTTGGAGCTGATGGAGCCTGTGGAGCGTGGAGCAGCACTGTCGGCACATCAGCTGTGGCAGCAGGGTATTCCGGATCCCTTTTTTCCTGTTTCCCATGCAGACTTGGTATCCATCACTTTTGGCCACTGCTTTCATGCTGGCTCAGTCGGAAAATTGGGACAAGCAGGAAGGGATGGTTGTAACTTGGCCCATGGTCAGTCTTCGCTCTCAAGTGTGGTTTGGTCCCCAAGATGAACAAACAAAAACCTTAAATACCTAGTTCTACTGGAAAGTACCATCCCAGGCCACATTTTTTCTCTGTCACATACAAAATGAAGTGATGGTGATGGGCTCCATGACACCAGTCACATTCTGCCCTTACAGCAATGCTGCATCCCCTTAGGCAAACCAGGCAACCATTTCTGGATTAGGAACCAACATTTTCTTAAAATATGGCCTAAATAGGGAAGCAAAGAAAGCCCTAAATGTGCAATACAGATGCCAACAACATATCTTTGAGCACGAGGAATGAGGAGCTTGAGGGAATGTCATTATTGCCAGTGGGGCTCTCCCAGCTGATGTACTCCTCTCTTTCCATGCTGCCTGAACACAAAACCGTGTGGAAAGGGATAGCCTTGAAGAGTGCCACCACAGCCCTTTACTCACACTGAACTTTGGCTGCCACTGTGCATAATAATGAGTGAACAAGATTATAACTTGCAGTAACAGTGTGTATTGATGGGAATGTTTTTTATTTTGGTCAGTATTTCAGTGAGGTTCCTACACTGGTGGTATTGCAGGTCAGGGAGGGATTGGGCTGGTGCAGTAGAAGAAAGAAACATTGCTGGGTGCTGATTGATGCTTTATTGGGCTGCAATAACAGAAGCTTCTTCTTGCAAAAATCAAATGTTAGATCTCTGTCTCTCAGGGTTTTACTTTTCTAGTACCTATTGGAACCAGCTGAGCTGGCTGCCTAGAGAAAAGACAAAGCAAGCTAGTCTGGAAGTTTGTGGTGATTTAAGCTAGATGCTGATTAGTGATTCATATTTGTCTGAATAATAAAATAAGGACAGAGAATGGGAAGTTTCCAGTGTGTTTCTCTACTGTTTCCCAAGCAAAAAGGGAGCTGCTCTGTATAAGGTAAGGCTGAGAATTTTTCCACCACGGCAGACCTGGCTTATTGCAAAGAAGAGAGCAATACCCCAGAGAGAGAAAGATGTACAGTACTGTCAGTATTAGAAATTCTGCACTGAGGACGNAAGGTAACTTTTTATTTGAAACATAAACAAGAAATATTCTCTCGGGGCAAGTGACAGACTGAAAAATTTGAAACAAGACCCCATGAGCGTGCTCCAGCAGTGGGATGGCTGCAAGGGTTTAACACTTAAAACCCTGCTCTAGAGGGACAGGGCTGGTGCAATTTGCTCTCTAGATACAGCCCTACAACGCTGCTGCTGGCTGGGTCAAGAGATGAGCAGCCTCTCATTATCTCTTTTCACTGCTAGAATTCAGTCAATTATGGGCAAATTCTGAGAAAAAGTTATTTGCTGGGCTTTATTGTGAATCTTCTGAAATGTGCTGTCTTGTTTCAGTGAATCAAAGTACCATGATTTGACACCTGAAGCTTTATTTCCTGCTTTTAAAGCAGAATGGGTCATTTTTCAGCAGACAGTATCTTCTTCAAAAGACTATTGTACTGCAGAATTAAATACCCTGCCTCAGGAAACAGCATTAGAGTCTCTGAACTTCTTATGTGACTTCATAAAATCTGGAGGTTAGGAAAAGAGCGACTTGGTTTTCGGCCCAGCTTGAGAAAAAAAGCTTATTTTTGTAACAGAATCAGAAAAGTTCTGGAGTCAGACTGCTGGCAGAGACCTCCCTTGAAGGCTGGTGCAATTTGTGGTCGAGCCAGGAGACATTTAGCACTGAGGGGAGCAGAGCCATGGCCCTGGAAGGGAAGTTTCACCAAAGAGACTTTTGGGTCTGACCTGAAGCTTCTTTCTCTTAGTGGCCAGAGGCACCCTGTTATTGAGGCTGGATATATCAGGTCCAGCTGATCTAAAGAGCACCATGAACTTTTTTGGAAGTCACACTGTCATTTGTTCCCAATCTCACTGATAGAGCTGTGTGACACACTCTGTGTTTTCAGATGGCTCAAATAGCCTGTGGCTTTCTTTTCACATCTGTGATTTCATTTCTTGATACCTTCTTTCTTTTCCAATGATGAGTTTGAACACATAATATCCTGCATTTATTTCTCTACCTTCCCTTATTCTTCCTCTCTGCCCTCACCACCAACTTCTGTCCTCTTTTTATACTTTTTCCCTGCTTTGGGATTTCTCACCAGAAGTCACTGATCATGTGAAGAGGATCTGTCCAAGCCTGGGATTTTGCTGCACAGTCAGAGCATAACTCTAAGTGTCTAAGAGAGATAAATCATAATGGAAAATAGCTGCAGTATTCTAGTTCTGCTCACACAGCTCTTAAAATAGACAGAAAGGTCCCTTTGTAGGCTGCAGTTCAGATATTTGTCTGATGCCATGCTAGAAGGACATCTGACTCATGAGCCCAGTCGGATTTAGCTGCAGCATTTAGAGATGCCACCATGCTGAACTGCCCTGCCCTTTGACCAGTGGTTATTGTCCTTGTACCAGAAATAGAATTAAATGGATGTCCTCATCTTAACCTCCCTGTGCTTGTACCATAGTATCAGCTCAGGACACAGGTGATGACAGGTTTCCTCCTGAAAGAAACCCTAAAGAACTTCTCTGCCAGTTGAGGAAAACCTGCATTTTTTCTGCTGCAAGGTCTCTGACTCAGGCATGGGGGTGCAGAGGGCACTTGGGATTATGTGGGTTTGACTCCCACCTGCACAGAGTAGCCCACACCACAAAAAAGTATGACTTACCAGGAGTTTTCTGGATATTTTTTTGTATCTCTGCAGTCAGCAGAGCACTGAGGGGAGCAAGTCCCCATTAAACACAGGTGCAAGCTTCCTGCATCTACCTGGAGTCATCTGTGTAGAGAGCAGAGGGCAGAATGGAAATGCATTTTGAATGCGAATTTGGCTTCGAGATGATGATTGAATATTTTATTGCATTCCAACATGTGCTGCATTGTAGGTGTAGGAATCAAATGGCAAGCTGTTGTTTACAGCACCTCCATACATACGTGAACAGCTCCAGGGGGTGGCATGAACAGGGTTCCCAGCCCTGGCTAGGGGTGGATGAGGGGTGCATGCCTCTCCATGGTTCTTCAGGCAGCTCTGTGAGGGACAGGGAGGGGTCTTCTCTTTCCAGTACTCTGAATCCAACAACTTCCTGCAGCACTGAATTCTCTCTACATTCAGCCTGACATAGATAACAAAAACAGACATTAATTTGGGTCACAGAGAATAAATAATTCCAGGTTAGAATGTAACTTAAACTCCATAAGAAATAAGGCTTCAGTCTGAATATGATTTTTTGAATATGAAAAAGTTTTTTTAATTTGTCCAAGGTGAGCTGGACAAGCTGATATCTTGACCCCATCCATCCATCTCGAGCAGAGTTTGTGCTAGACACATCTGCAGTCTGTCTGACCTGCAGATTCTTTCTGAACTCACAGGGTTTGTCTCAAGCATGGCGCTGGGACAAGCTGGTGGCATCCCCAGTACTGGGCAGCACCATGCTGTGGGGCCTGGAAGGGGTGAGGAGCCTTTCCCTGGCTGGATCAGGCTGCCGCTGTAGCCATGGGAGCTCAGAGGATGTGGGAGCTGGTGACACGGTGGTGACACGGTGCCTTGTGCAGCAAGCAGGGCAGTGAAGGGGTGCCCAGCACGTGTCAGCTAGCTGCCATCTGCTAAGGATTTCCCCAAACTATTGTTGTGCTTTGGGTCTCAACTTCCAACCCAGAGGTGAAAGGTTCCTTCACTTACTGGGCTGTTAATTGTCCAAACCACCAGTCTGGTTCTTAAATGGAATTAATGGGAAGCCAGAGAGCTGGAGCTTATAACTGGGAGAAGCCTCACAAAAAAGATTAATAAACAGTGGAGGAAAGGGCTTGGGAGGGCATGAGATCTGGGCAGTTCATGCACCCAGGCTGTTGTCACAAACTCTGACGAACGGCTGGCCCAGGGCAGAAAGTACCACAGGGCCCTCTGTTTTAGCCCGAGACTTTTTGGATCTTTTCTGAAGAGCAATTTCCAACAAAGGGGAACTCCTCAGTGTTTCAGTTCTGCATTTCCATCCAAAGACATTGCACAGTCTGGATTGCCTCTGCTGTGAGAAGTCCACCAAAGCAACACAGCAAGGAATTTCACTGTGAAATGCTTCAGCACCAGACTTGGATGTTCGTCCTCAGGTTAAAAGCCACATTATTTATGGGAGAAAAGATTCCAGTGCAGTTTCTAGGGTTACCTCCCTCCAATTTATATCTCTTTGCCATTCATCAGACCCCTTTTTCTCTGTGCTTAAGTAGGCTCCTTATTTACAGAACATGCAGTGTATGCTCCAAACAGCAGGAGGAGGGGGCTGAAATAGGGTTTACCAGTGACTTACCCACTCTGCAGATGTTTTACACAATACTGATCTTTCCCATCCACTGAAATATGCTCAAGTGAGCAGAAGGTATCTGCTCACTAGGGACACTGCTTAGATGCTGAGCCTGCCAGAGATACATGCACACACAGAGGATGCTGTGACACTCAATGCAACCAAATGTTTTAGAGGTGGGAAGGTTTTTATTCAAATACTGCAGGATAATGGGGACTTTTCAGCTCTTTGGGACTATGGTGGTTATTTCCAGTGGATCTTTTTCTTACATTTCTGTTTAAGCACCAGAAGAAAGCTGTTTGAGTTGCCACCTAAGAAGAATAAATAATATAAAGAGCCATTTTACGGAGGACCTGGCTAACCTGGTCAGTGCCATGTGTTTTGGATGGCTGCTGTGTTTTGGCTGTCATGTTGCAATCCTGTTTCATCTAGACTTGAATGGTCCCCTGTGTTCTCCACCAGGACAGCCTTTGAGGGTGGAATTGATGGACACAGGCAGCTCCTGATAGTTATAAATTTTATTCAAAACTTGCTGACCTGGGGAAAAGATCCCTGTTTGTTGATCACACTGCCATCCCTCCCACTCAATGTGGACACAACCTCTTGTCCATCTTCACAGCTGATTATTCTTAAACAGGGGCAGCAGCTAATATTAGCGATATTTTGTGGTGCAGGATGTGCCTGACATGCTGGGAAAATGAGGTTATTCAACACACAATCCATATAGATTTTCAGCAGCTTTTCTCAGCATTAGCCAGGCTCATGCTTCATTGATTTCTCAAGTGATTTGGAAAACATAACAGAAATAGTTTGTCCATCAGGCTCTCTCAGAGTGGCAGAGCCATTGTTTTCAGACCAGTAGAGCTGGTAGGTGCTGTAGCTGTGTTATAAGACCACAGAATCTTCACATCTCCACCAAAGTGTTTACATGGCTGCTACAGACAGGGCACAGCCATCTGTAGTGTTAGTGCGAGTGCTTTTCCATTCTTTGCATAAATTAGGAGAAACATATTATTTTGTTAGCTGCTGCTCATATAAGTTTCAGCAGAGGATCACAGTTAAAAAGGATATATTTATTTTTTAATGCCTGCGAAGTGAAAAGTAAGGGTTGGGGCAAAAATTCAACCCCAGAGCTATTTTTCAGATTACAGGGGGAAAACACATAACTTTACCAGCAATGAAGAGAATCCCTGGAGTTAATTATAATGGCACTTTCCCATAGCTGGAGTGAAGCTATGTGTGTCAGCACTTCTGCTCCTCTCAGTGTTCTACAAATGGTGCCATTGTAGGTGCCAAGACACACACAAAACAAGATTCAAGGGGAAATAATTTTTAAAGTTGTAATTTTGGAATGAAACTAATACCAAAATGTTGACCACTTTAATGACGTTTTCTCCTCATTGGCATCCAAAAAGATCTGCACTGGATAACATGAAGGTTAGCAAATTGGGGGGGAAAATGCCATTAGCACATGACAGAGCCTGTTTTATTTGTTTATTAGTGGATGTCTCATATATGTGATAAGACAGGGGCAACATTTCACATCTCTGGCCTTTGTCCAGCAAACCCCTGAAGGACATGCTTCACTTTGAGCATCTTAATCCTTCTTCACTTTAAATGAATGAGTCCAGTCATGTGCTTGACATGGACAGAGAAAAGGGAGAGCATGGAAGTTGATGTCATAGGCTTAGGGAAATGTGATGGCAAACTGTAGCTGGGAAAGAGTACCCAGTATGCATATATATGCATAAGTTTTATCTATATCAACCATATGCATAATTAATATTTTGTTTAAACTGACTGGACCATGTTCTCTTTACAACATCCTCCATTTCTGGGCTTAAAGAATTCTGTGCATCAGAGCTGGACATTTCATTGATTTATTTCTCCCTGTTTGCTTAAACAAGAAGAAGATAAGCACAAGGTTAAAGGTTAAAGGTTTTGGAAAGTCCATTTATTCATTCTGGCATTAGAAGTCATCAGGTAGGGGATATGACTAGGCACAAATGTTGCTTTATGGTTTGCATGATATGCACATCTCTTAACTGGCTAATTCCTCACCTCTCTGCACTGCAGTAATCAAGGTGATGAAAGTTTTAACAGTTTGGACCCAGCTCCACCTGGTTTGAGAACCACCACAGGCCTTCTTGGTCCAGTTATTGTGACTGATACGTTTAGGGGCAGACATTTGGATTTGGATAACTGGCATGTTTTCCAGCTTCACAGTCACCCTCTCAGTCTGCCTGCATTGTTGTTACCTACTAAGCTTCTTCCTCACTTTTGCTGGACCAAATCCACAGCACAGTGAAGATCAAGCAGGTGATGCTGAGCCTTGCCAACCCCCACCTCCTGAGGTGGTCACAAAATGCAGGGGAAATGTTACCAGAACTGCCTTACCCCAGATCATACGCTGGAGGTTGGACAGCTGGTTCCCACCCATTTGTGCTGCTAATAAGGCACAGAGAACAAACAAAGCTGCCCAAATGAAGCTGTCAGAAACTCCCCACAACAACAGGAGCCTTCTTAGGTGACAACAAACTGGCACAGGCACCTTTCTGCCAGCCTATAAAACTCAATATAATGAGAGAGGCAGGGAGAGGATGAGGCTGGCTGTGTGGCACGCTGGCACATCCTTGGCAGCTGCAGCAGTGGAGGCAGGAAGATGAATACATTGTCCCATTAGAGGCACTTGACTCGCTGGCTCGTGTCCCTGTGGAGCCCTTTGTGGACACGGCAGAGTGCAGGCATCCAGGGCAGCATCCAGCCCTGCTCTAAATCACTTTCTGACAGGACACTGCCGTTCCCTGCACTAACAGGTGATGAAAGCAGGATGCTGTGAATCCCCTTGTTTACACCCCCCCTTAATCTGCTCGAGGGTTTGCAGATTTGTGTTGAGCCTGTTCGCCCTGCGTTCTGCTGAGCTAAGAGGGACCTGAGAGCAAACCAAGCCCAAACCCTTTTATTTAGATAACCCTGCCCCCATAAAAACAAGCATCTCCCCAGCTCAGGTGCAGCAAAGCCTTCTTTATTCCTAATTTCCAGGATCTGTTTAACCACCTACTGCTGCCTCCTCTCTCCCCCCTCACCCTTGAGCAGCTGCCAAGGGCATTTGCAATGCAGCTTGGCCCTTAACGTTTCGCCCTAAGCAAGCAGCCAGGACTCCAGCTGCCTAACTCCACTGCAGCTGGATGCTCACAGAGAGCTTCAGATTCCCAACTCGAGATAAGCCAAGATAGCAAGGCTGAAAATACACTCAAACTGAGGCTTGTATCTGGGTCACAGAGCTGCCAAAACCACCCCCGTTCTGTTGAAACAGCTATTGAATTTGCTTCTAGAAGGAAAAAGACAGTAACATGCCAAGTGACACTAATTGTTAGGCAGCACTGAGCAAGCATAATGCGCTCCTACAAATTATCTGGGAACATTCTTTCCCCCCCC
>VWZN01015760.1:560624-571800 GCA_013396955.1 Regulus satrapa | reverse complement strand
TTTTTTTTTTTTTTTGCCTTAAGTCATCTCTGAGTGCTTTAATTTCTTTACCTACTCTCACAGCAAGCACAAAATTCACCCCTTTTGAAGAAGAAAAATGGAGCCCACCGAGATTAAATTATTAGCCCTAGTACATCTGTCACACGGCAGAAAACTGGGATCAGGATTTCTAAATCAAAGATTAGGCCCTCCCCAGTTGAACAAATTACACCAGACAATTCATGTCCTGTGAGGTCCCATGCAGTCCTGGTATGGCACATGGCCTTGCCAGATGTTCAGCAAGAATCTTGCAGCTGGAAACATATCTTGGGCTCTTAAAGATGCATTGTCTGAGCTGGCATTCCCCAAGGGTGCAGGCATTTCAGGGCTTCCTGGCTGTTTTTGCCTTTCTTCATGTGTTACAGTCCAGATTGCTTTACACTGTGAGTTCACAGGGCTTCCAAAGCTGGCAAAAAAAGGCTTGCAGTAGGCCCAAAAAGACTGAAAAAAACCCACCCCAAAATAATAAAATTATGCCATTTTATATCAGGAAAATTAATTAAATTAATTAAATAAGGCCATTTTATTTCTCTGTGCAAAAATGGGCAACAGAAAAGCAAAGTGCACATTCAAGCTCTCCAAGTGAGAAGACAATGACTAGAATTACAAAAGGAATTATCAGCAACAGCACACACCAAGAAGCTCCCAAACCATCAGTTACGTGGTCTGACTCAAGATCAAACGAATTGATATTCAAACACAGGAGAGACTCCCATTTACATTCAACAGGAATGACACTTAGCAGCCCTTTTGCTGATGCTCTCAAAGGAGTGTTAGTTGAGATAAAAGGGTTATACTGGGGGGCTTAAACAGCAGCTATTACTGTAAGTAGGGAGCAGCCGGGGCAGATAACAAAGGGCTGAAGAGACGATGGACTGGCTGAGGCTGAGAGAAAAAAATACCTGCAACATGAAAGGAGACTTAAGTTTTCCTTTTTGATCTTCTTTAGTAACCTTCAGTGTAATTTTGTCTGCTTATGTACTCCAGCGACTCCCACTGCTGTAATGCCTACAAGGCTGGCTGGTTTTCAGAGGTCCACTCTCAAAGTGCTCTTTTGAAGGAGGGGAGGAGTGGCCCCACAGTTGAAAAGCAGCGCTGGAAAGGAACAGGGGAGGTAATGCCATTTCCCTTGGAAGACGAGGAGATGCTCAAGTCACACAGGTTCGCGTGGCAGAGCCTGGCAAAAAAAAAAAATAATAATAAAAATGAAGAGTGGTTTGCAGGGGACACTCAAGAGGTAGGATTTACCAAGAACGTCTGATCACCAGAGTGAGATGGTGATGAATGAAGGGAGAGCACAGATATGCGAGCTTGAGAAATCTATGCATGCTACCCATGATCCCTGGCTGTGCTAAGGCCTTGTTTCACATGCCCTTGGTTCATACCGATCTCTTAATACTGTAAACCTCCTTTCAGACCCGAAAACCATTAGACATAAAGCAGCTTCTTAGCTGTTCAAGATATAAACTTAAAAGTGACCTGAAAAAAGTAGAAAGCCTCGTGGGTTCACATATTTTGGCACAGAGATCCATCTGCTGGCCCTTCAGTTGGTAGCTTCTCCTCCAGCAAGCGCACTGTGCAGAGCAAGGAGGATTAAACACAGTTCTGCATCTTTTAAAACCCAGACGGTTTTCGGGAGAAATTATCTGTCACCCTAATCCCTGCAGCTCTGTTTATCTCTGATCGGAAAGGGGAGTGCCAAATTGGCATACTGATTCATGTACCAAAAAAAGAGCGTGCCTATAAGCACAGATCATGATTTGCATACTTATTAGCCTTGACTGCCAGGGAACATTCTGGTTCCTTTGTAAGCACAGAAACAGTAAAAATATGCTAATAGCGGCATATCAAATTTGGGCTTTAGCCAATCTGTCAATATTGAAATTACTTGCCTGTAATATAGTGGGTAAACAACTCGTTGCATAGGATGATCCGAGGCATGATTTGAACTTGTTGAAATTTAGTCATTTCGTGCCTGAAAAACTCACAGATCAGCAAGTGAAACATAAGCATACATGCAAGACAGATGTCACACTGACTTTCTATTCTCTAATCTCTTTGCTGCCTTCTATTCTGCTTTGGGAAGTGGCTCATTAGCGAGTCTGGGGGTGGGGTGACTTCCAGAGAGAATCATTTAAATCACTGTCAGTGTATGTCCTCCATATAGACCCCATTTCTTCTCCTCCATGTGCAATAAAGACAAAATGTCTCCTGACATAAACTTGATATAAACCCAAGTCATTCTTTTCTTACCACAGACAAATAAAGCTTTTCCCACAGCAATGATCATCAAAACTCAACCAAAGTTAATGATCTTTCCTTCACTCTCCAGAGCTTTCACATTTCTGAAATCAGCAGAAAAAAACCCCAAAAAACTATAGGGTTACCAGCTGAAGCCACAGCAGGTCTGTGCTATCTTAGCTTTATCTACTGGTTTTTCTCTGTATCTTTATGGAGCAAGAAGTTCCTTTTCTTCATCTCTGCTATTTATTCTTTCACTCCACTTTTTTTCCCAATTATCTGGCATAGTCTGTGCTAATTGTCCACAGTTGGTTTCCCTTTCTTTGAGGGCCATTCCAGATAGAAAGAAGAAAGATGATGGTGTAGTTAATGAAATATTTTTGGCCCGACTCTCCTTATTCTCAAAGAATGGGACTGAAAGTTCTGTTTCTCTAAGCAGAGCTAAAAATAAAGCCAGAAAAACAATAATAACAAGACTCAGAAAGACTTCCTGATGTTCCAAGACTCCATGAAGATCTTTAGCATATCTTTACACGCACTTCTCCTCTAACCCTTATGAGACAGACCAAAATCTCCCAGTCCCAGCTCTGCAGACCAGGAAAGCCCTTGAATCAGAGCAATCTCTCCAGAGCTTGCCATGGAGCCAAGCCACGTGGGCAGCACCTTGCACTCATTCCAGCTCCATTCACTCTACAGAACAACTTCATTGATCATTCAGTGACCCAGAGATCAGGGTGCCACTGACCTGAAAAAAAACTTTCCTGAGCTTTTGGTCTGCTGGATAGCTACATCTGGGTCCTACATGCAAAACCAAGGAGGAGAATCACAGGAAGAGATAAGTAGGATGCACTAAGTGGACAAGCAGGTTAGCTGGCAGAAAGCATTTCCCTTCACAGTGGAACTGTGAAAAGTCAGGGACACAAAGAAGCATCTGGGAGGGGAAAGGAAAGGAAGGTCAGGGTTGACAGAACTACAACATCTCAGCAATCCCATCCATGATCTAAGGAACTGCACTCACCCACATCCAGACACAACAACACATGTCACCTTCTTTGCAAAGAGAAATGTGTGTTTGCCAGAGACAGGAATCATCCAGGTGACAAAGAGAAGCACACCCTTCAAGAAATCCCCATTTTAATGATGAGATCCACAGTATTTAATGCAGACACCTCAATATCTGGGATCCCAGTCACTGACTCAAAAAAATCTCAGAGCTAAAGACAGTGTTTCCAGCCTTAGTAGCTGAAAAGAGAAGCATGGAAATGTGTCCTCTCGAAACCTGAAGAAAATTAAATAATTCAGTTTCAAACCCCATGTAAAACCTGTTCTGAATGAGCCCGGTTTTAAAGACCATCAACAAGTTTTGCAACTTATATTTGTGCACAACCTCCATTTATTTATAAGCCAGAGGGAAAGAGCCTTGCTCTCTCTGCTTCTTCCCAGGGGATGACTGTAAGTTTCACAGCCAAGGATGAAAAGTAAATTAACAGGATATTCTGTGATTTGCCACAAAAAAAGGCAGTGAGCTGATATCTGAAGCACAGCAGGCCCTCCTTGTTCTTCACAGAGATAACTAGGTGGGGTATCTCACATAACACAGGGTGGTAATTGTAGAGAAAAGTTAACTTGCTAATAGCAATCACTTTATCTTGTTTGTCAGTGATTAGTTATGTAAATTTGTTCTCCCCTTCAATTCCACACCAGTGCATCAAGGTGACATGCCACATGTGCATAATTACTGCCAGTGTTATTTCCAGACCTTGATCTATAAAATGCAAAGTGCCACTTATTAGGAAGTCCACACAATCAAAGAGGCTTCTTTCATTTCTCTACACATGTTTGCTGTTCTCTTTTGATAGGCACAGCATGCAAGAAGCCAGTGGGAAGCAAACACAGCATTCACAACGTGGCTTCTTCTTTGTTAATTAACTAAGTCAGGTGCATAATATTGCCTGTGTAACTCCTTGAGAGTCCAGGACATTGCTGCTCTTACAACACAGGGAAATGCTGCTTTATTCAAGTCTGTAAGACAATAAACATTGAAAGGGATAATAAAAAAAATTATATTTCTTTATTTATTGCTTACTCAGCACTAGGGCACTTCACAGACAAATTATATGAGAATCTCGACATCCAAGGAATTCAAAATCTACATAGGCCAGTTACAAGCTGTGTCACTCTTTAATCCCTGTGTCACCCCTCTGAGTTTGGGCTGATTCAACAGAAGTAAGAGCATCAGGATCTGGCTTTAATTTAGAAAAAAAACAAAAAAAAAAAACCCCAACCAACCAACCAACCAAAAAAAAAAAACACCCAAAAAAACTTTAGAGACTAATAACAATGACTAAATAAAAATGCTGCTGTCTCAGTCCTAACTCATTTTAAAAAGAAAAAATAAGAAAATAAACCAAGACCACCAAAGAACTTTCAGCTGCAGCCATGTTTTAATGCTTGATATGCAGAGTCGTCATGGCTGGGACCGACTTGCAGAGTCAGTCAGTTCGGTGCCCACCACGTCTAGCTGTAATAAAAGTGAGCTGCTAATGACTTAAAAGCTCCAATTAGCATATATTGCTGCAGAAATGCATGCCATTTGCTGATACTCAGTAACAGCAGTGAGAATCCCATCCAGCTCACAGAAAGAGATGGATTGCATGCCAAACCCCTCTTGTGTTCCCTCTCCAGACCTTTGTCTCATCATGTACCAGCAGCTCCCACTTCCAGAATCCAGAGACAAGGCAACAGCCATCCCTGCTCCTTGCCTGTTCCAACAGCCCACCAGAGAGACCGTGCTTGACCTTGTGCAAGGTTTGCCAGTCTCCAGGGCAAGCAGTGGGATGAGGTGCTGGAGACCAGCAGCAGCTGCTGCTGTGTTATGCAAGGACCCAAATTCCAGCTGGGATCTGCTTGTACAAGTCAAGAAGGAGAAGGCAGCTGAACCCATAGAGTTGTGACTGCCTTGATTGGACCAAGTTCAACTACACATCTGTTTCAAGCCAGGAAGAGCTTTGGAAAAGCTGCCCTGCACAGGGATTGTTTGTTGAAGGGGTTCACCTCAGTGGTATGTGTGGCTGCTGGGGAAGTCCATTCTAATTGGATTTTTAAAATGGTGTGTGCAGAGAAGATCAGAGATCAGCACCATACCACGCTGCACTGTTAGAAAGAAAGAAAAATTAGTGTGATAACAATAATCTTGCATTAGTCTAAGTACAAATGCAGCCTCACAGACAAAGTGGGCTTACTTGGAAAAGGGCTAAGGATGAAGGCAGGGCAGAGCCAAGGGAAGGGGTGATACATTTCTTTAAGAAAACACATGGGTGTGCTGTGTCCTAGACCACGCAGTCCAGGGCATGTTTGAGTCTCTTTGTGCTTTTATTTGGGGAAAACATAACAAAATAAAACAAAACAAAGCAAAACAAAAAAGCCCATAGAAAGAAAACACTGAAGAGGAAGGAAAGTGCTATTTATTGAAAGAGGCAAATGAGGCATGGTGCAGCTGACTGACCCCCCATCAGTGATACCACCTGTCTAGGAGGGATCCAGAGGTAAGATACGAAAGTGTTTTGCTAAAACAAACACACAGGGCCATGTGGCTTCCAGCTGCTCAGTAAAGCACCCACTTTGGTGCTGGGAGGGATGACAGGCTGGTACCTAGTGAAATTAATGCTTTATTATAACAACAAAAACAATAAAGCTTCCTTTCCAATAGGAGGTTGTGTCCAGTGTCACAACCTCTGGCTGGTTGGACTCCTCTGAGTTCTGTGATCCTTTCTGTAAATACAAAGCTGTACCCACAGTTTCCCTGGTAAGGCCAGGAAGAAAAGCATTTCTCCTTCCCAAGCACCCCCATTTGCTGTATTCTGGGCCAAAGCAAGAGGCTGCTGCCCTCTCAGCCCAGCTCAGGCAGTGCTCAGCAGATGCTGATGCCTCCTCTCAGATGCTATTTTGGGGCCTGCTATAATAGCTGGCTTTTCCCTCTTCTCCGTCTCTGTGGTCAGCCTCGTGCTGAGGGGTTTGTCAGCCCTAAAGGCTCAAGCTGTTCCCTGTTTCCTCTGGAGCTGGAAGGAAAGGACAGACAATCTGGCCCAGCCTGTGTGCTGCAACTTTTAAATGTGCAGGAACCTCACACATCCTGAATTTTTCATGGTCCGTGGTGATGCCTGGTTCTGCTCTCAGGCAAACCTGTTGTTCTTTTGAAGGCTCCAGATTCACACTGTCATGAGATGCTTCTGAGTAAAAACAAAGGGAAAGTGCTGCAAGGTACTCCACTAGACAATTCAATCTGAGCACCCCAATGAAAAGAAATCCCATGCCAGGCAAGATCCAGTAATGCTGGGGCAAAGCACTTGGCTCCCCACAGCTCAGCTGGGCAGATGCAGCATCTTGAGCAGTGAGCGAACATTAGTGCAGAAAACACCCCCCTCTCCTGTCCTCCTTAGCTGCTCTGGCAGCTGGCCCCTCTCTGGAGCTGGGAGCTGGAGGAGAAGGAGGCTGTCCCTGTCAGGAGCTGCAGGGATGGGGCGTGCAGGGACTGGTGGGCAGCTCTTGACCCCGTGCTCTGCCTCTCATCCCAGTCAGGGAACTGGGGAATGGAGGGCAAGGAGCAAATGGGACTGAGGCCAAAGGCTTCAGCGAAGGAGTTGCCTTCCTCTTACAGGCCAATTCAATTAGAAACACCTTCATGGAGACTCGTTTCATAGCTCCCACTCACCCAGGCAGGATTAAAGGACATGCAGGACTTGCTGCCACATTACAAGTCAGGGGTCTTCACCTGTCCAGGCAATGCAAGAAATAAATACCAAAAAAAGGGCAGGTGTAATAACTCATCTGGAGAGACAGGAAACCTTTGCTCTGACCTGGCACACCTTCTAACCCCAAATCTACTCCATCCTTAATAACAGAACTAATTGAAATATCGGAGATGGTCAGAGTCCTGACGGATAAAGTGGCAAAAACACTCCTGCTTTTAGATGCTAACTTCTCCTGCCCCTGTGTGCATCAGCAGAGAAATACATACATGTTTGCAAGCTTTGGAGAGTGTATGCTTTTCCCTGTTTAAAGCCCTATAGAAATACTCCAGTCAAGATGAGGATGCCTTGAAGAAATGGGTTATTTTTTGCCTTTTGAATATATTCTTGTGTGTTTCCCAGAAGATCTTAATAGGCCTTAATGGGAAAAAAAAACAAAACCAAACAAACAAAAACCAAAACAACCCAAAACAAAAACAAAAGAACAAAACAAACACTAAACAGCTTAAGGTAGTTTGATAGCAAGCAAAGAAGAGCAAGAGCTGAGGAAACTGTCTTGTCCAAACTTTTTTCACCCTTTTCCAGACAAATGGCTTCCTTGTACTCTGCACAGTGCTTGCAGACAAAGTTGCAGTATTATTAGTAAGGTTTATTATAGCATCTTGCCTTGAATGGCAGCAGCAGAGGAATCCCCACTGGGTGACCCAGGGTGTAGATGAATGCAGGAGCTGTGTGATTCATTGTACGCAGCTCAGTGTGAAATATTCACAGCAAACTGTTTGGCTGGGGTAGAGCTGGGCCTCTTTCTGTTCTTAGGGCAGCTAAGACAGAAAGCCTCTGATCTTTATGGCATTTCCCGGGGTTGAATTATGCTTCATGACCCTGTTTTCCAAACACATTTTTACCTTTCAGAAGTGTGTGTACAGTGAGACTGCCTAACACCCCAACCTTTAAACTGAAGTGCTTAAAAGGGAAGATAGGTCAGGTAGAGCTATTTCTATTCCTCAGCTATGCAATCATGTACTTCTAGGACAGGGAGTACATGGAATAAAGGAACCATGGAATGGTTTGAGTTGGAAGTATCTCAGTGCACCTCATTGCAACCCCCTGCCATGGGCAGGGACACCTCCCACCAGACCACATTGCTCAAAGCCCCATACAACCTGACTTTGAACACCCTAGGGATGGGACAGCCACAGCTTCTCTGGGCAACATCTATTCTTTCATGTGAATGAATTTTCAAATAACTTTCTGAGAATATTAAAATGTTTCCCTTTGTTGTGTCTTCAGAAGTGATTTCAAACTGGGCTGACTGCACTTCTTCTCTGACAGACAGAGCTTTCACCAAAGCTGCTGCATTTACTCAGAGCTAAAGTCAGTCATTTCATTGCTTAAAAAGTCAGTGATTCTTTGATCAGTAAGTTGATGTATCAGTGAATTCCGTTGCCACTTCAGTTTTAAAACAGAAAGTCCAGGTAAGGGATAGACAGCAATCTGAGTGTCTTGTCAAGGCTGAGGTGCCTCTGAGTATGCCACAAGAATGAGCTTTAAGCACCTCTGAAATCTTAGTGTCCATTGGTTTTAATACAACAGGTATTGTTGTATTATCTTCCAGAGAACAGCAGCAAGAAGGAAGGATTTTTCAGGATATGATTTTGACCTTACTGACACTGCTTCCAGAGTTAGCTTCTCGGTCCTCTTCTGAACATGGCAACAAGAACCTTTCCAAGGCAACTGTGTGCACTTTAGAGCTCATTCTAAAACATGTCTGAAGAACTGAGCATGGGTAGGAATTACCAGTGAGGGAGGGGAAAAGAAAATAGAAAGGAGCAAATTTGAAGAAAAACAGAACAAGGCAAAAAAAAAAATCACAGAAAGGAAGGTACTTCCAAAGTCCTGCCTTTCACAAAGCTGATCTGGAAAAGGTTGCCAGAGGCTGGAGAAAAAACAGGTTATTACAGCCAGGCATGTAAGTGATGCATGTGAGTGATGCATGCATCAGTTTGAGAGGATCTGTCCCCACATTGAGTGTTGTCCATAAGGAGTTTACAGAGGTCCAGGAGTCACTGGTGCTTTACCCCTTTGGTTGAGGTTATGGAGTCTGCCCAGGAGCTCGTAGGCTGGCTGGAAGGAGGAGGGAATTAAAAACACCTGTAGCAGAGGATTTGAGGGAAGGACCCCAGCCAGTTCTGAGAACCAGAACACAGTGATTATGTGGATGATTATGATTAGATTTATTGCCAATACAGTATCTAAATAACAACCCTATCATCTATTACAATGGATTATCATAACATCAGGTGATGGACCTTGCTGTTGAATAATGATCTTCAGTGAGATCTCCTTGCTCTTTGAACTTCCCAGAGTGCAGCTTGGTGCCCTTAGTCTCACATTTGGCCAGCAGTCCATGTCTAAAGGGTTATGATAGAATCAAGTTTTGCTAGAAAAACATGTTTGCAGTCTTTGGCCTTGCAGAATTCACAATTACAAAGCACCTAAGGAGCTACTTTAGGATCTTATCTCTGTGTTTGACCAGATTTTTGAGCTTTTACTTAGCTGTATATGGGGGGGGGAAGAGGTGAGAGGGAGGGTATCCATGCCAAATCTTTCTGCTGCAACCTTGCAAGACCAGTTGGCCCAGTTTTCCCAGTCTCCAGCAGCATTTTATCCCCTTTTGCAAGCCAATATGCACCCAAGTCAATCACAAACAGCTTAGCTTCTCCTCCTCTGGAATTCATTAATTATATGAGCATCCAAACACTTCCTCCTGCAAAACCCAGCTGGTAGCCTTACCCTAGGACAAACTACATGGCCCATCATAGACTTTAGAAAGGAAGAAGTGTGTGGGTGTGGGGAAACATGCATGAGAAGAAAGATGTGATTGTGTTTCACTGCTATCCTAATATCTCAGAAGTCAAGATGAGGAAAGCGGGGACAAGGAGTTGGTGATGTGGGGTGATACCTGTCCATTGAGGGCTTTTTGTGTCACTGATAATTTCAGGCTTTGACATGAAAATAAATAAAGAAAATGTTTGTTTACCGTGTGACTACCCTTTTTGCAGTGGCTTCTGCTTAAGCGACACCTCTGCTTCCTGCCCCCTGTAATAGGAAAGGACACAACAAGGATTGTGAAGTAACACTACCCCTCCTAAAAACCCCCTAGGGGCAAGCCCTAGGGGCACGAATGACTGAGATAAATACCCCTAAGCTCACATGCAACTACCTACCTGTACCCACTGCAATGTCCTGAAAACACAGCACAGCACCCTGGAGACGTTCAGCCTATGGAGGGACCCTTCTCCTAAAGTGGCCTTACCTGTGTCAGCTCAAGCGACAAAATTTTGGGGTCCCAGAGATGCCCCTGAGGAGCTTCTGCACTTCCTCCTGATCACACTGTATTCAAGATGCATGGACCAGACTCCTGCTGTCTCTGAGAGACACCAGCTGGAAAAATGCCCCACCCACCACTCCTTTCCTTTGTGGGAAAATGGGTGCCCAAGTTGCCCATAATTTCCATGTAGACAGTTCAGTCATTGCAGCAGTCGTTTTCCTCTTCTATCAGGTAAGAACACATAAAATTAGTTCTATTTCCCCGTACTGAAAAGCATTCAAGAAGGAGACCAAGGCAAGAATGGCATCCTGATGGCAGAGGAGAACACCCAGACAGTCCTTTCCTTTTCTCTGTGGCCTCCCTGTCTGCTGTACTGCAAATACTTGTCTCAGGTTGAAGTGCTCCATTTCCTTCCTAAAATCTCTTTCTTGTGCTAGTAATCAGGGCAATATAAAATGTTCCTTTTAGACCATCTGGAAGCCACAGGAAACATCAATTAACTGCATATATTTGAATTATAAGTACATTAGGCTAGAAATTTCTACATATTCTAAAAATGAAATCTTATAAAGATTTTAAGCTGTGCAATAAGCTGTGCAATAAGTAAGTGGTGGCCCCAGAGTGTGGGGAGCAGAATCATGTCCCTGGGCCATGGAGCAGGGTTTGCCACAAACCCACACAAGCCAGTCCCCATCAGCAGTGCAGCTATAAAGTTTCTTTCACATACTGAGCTCCCTGTCTAGCTGGTGCAGCCACATCACAAGTATTTCATTTATAGCCTCTTTTGAAATGCAGAGGATTTTTTTTTTTTTTTTTT
>VWZN01015760.1:487763-554448 GCA_013396955.1 Regulus satrapa | reverse complement strand
AAAAAAAAAAAAAAAAAAAAGCATAAACCCAGATTTTAATATGCTTTATATTCAGTTTGTGTGACAGAGTTCATTGCAGAAGCTTGTTGAGATCTCCTGACTTTTTCTTCTGGAAAGGCTCTTGACAGTCTTTGCAATTTGCAATTTAGTTTTTCTCCACAGCTACACCATTTCTTGGTGTTTGCCCTAAAGACTAAGGAAGGATATAAAATGGCTATATCCTAATAATGGCTTTGCTTTCTACTGCATAGAAAAATAGCTGGCATAATAAGAAGGGATTTCTTCTGGGGTACATAAGTTAATTTTTCTCCAAGAGCTCAGTGATGTACAATTAAATTTGTGGTTTAATGAGACAGAGAACTGTCGTATCATTCCCATGAATTAGAAAGGTATAAAGCACTTCCCAATGGGCCAAGTCAGACTTATCAAATTTTAAATTAACCATCATTATAGTACAGAAATTATCGCAGATTATTCTTCCAAGACCTGTTAAAAGGAAAATTTAAAAGATCACATAAATAATGCCATGTTCACAGTTTTAACTCCCAAATTTTAGGCCAGTAGAAGGACTTGGATGGAATCTAATTAGGCACATGGACCATAAATGTAAAACCCCAATCACTGTCAATGGAGCCAAAATTCTAGTTAAAAACTCTGACACTTTGACCCTTATAACAAAACTCTCATTTTAACCACAATTTTTCTCATTTATTCATGGCCCAGCCTAAGTGTTTTATATAACCTGATCCGCTCTCTTCCTCCAACACAACTAACTGCCCTAATCGTGCCAAGTTCCTGATTCAAGAATGTCTGGTACAGTAAGTACCACAGGCCAATTCTACAGTACATGAAAGCTATTTTTACCAACCTGAAACTTCTGATCAAATTAAGTTTTGCTTATAAAATACCTTTGGTGTTAATTTAAAAAAAATTTGACTGTCTTCATAGAAAGCATAATTGCCAAGTTAACTGCCAAAGTGGTCAAGAAGAATGGTAATTTCATAGAAATTTGTTTGTATTACTCATGCTTTATTTTTTTTTCCCCATTTCTTCTAACAACTCTATTAATCTATTGTTAGTCTTCAGATCTCTTAAACACTCTTTGCAATGCTTTTATTCAAAGGCAGCCCTACATCAGTATAATCCAGTTTACCCTAACTATTACCAAAAAGTCTGTGGACAATATTAATTTTTAGCTCTTTTCATAGTTGGATAGATATTATCTTCATCATACACTAAGTCTCTGAAAAACTAAGTCTCTGGCATTTCTTTATGTCTGCCTTGCTTTGCTTTAAACTACAATGTTTTCACATGTACAATCTGGGTTTTAGCTGCCAAAACCCATAATTATTTTGGGAACAGTGAGGGTTAAGTAGTGAATACTACAAGAGGAAATTTAACTTAGAGATTTCTTCCTTGACATCCCACCAGCCTCCGCTTTTCACATGAACTTCTCTCCTGTTATCCCAACATTACCCATGTCTGACCTGCTCCCCACCCCGGACTCCCTCAGCAGGTAGTTTCCACCACGACCTGGGCAATTTGTGGGCTATGCAACCACCCCATGAAGGAGAGAGTGAGTCAGCCTAGAAGTATCTGAGGGAAAATTAATCTTTAAGATACGGCACTTTAAAAAGGATAGATAGGGGTTACATGAATCACAGGGCATACATAAAAAAATATGGCATCAAAGAAGCTCCCTTAACAAACTCTCCACCTCTGCTTGCACCCTTTATCTGACTGAGGAGCAAATTAAGCTGGAACAGGCAGGAGAGCTGTTAGTACAACGCTGAGCACCTCTGAACCACCGAAACCCCCGGGGACCACCACAGCGTGAACGCTCAGCAGCAAAAATTCCAGATCAGATGTGCTCTGTTGCCCTTTTCAGAGTCTGCATAGATCTCCATCACTCTCTTCAGATCTCTCAGATAGCAAATTCCCCAGACCAGATCCGTAGTGGTGTTGTGTGGATCAGCTTTCCTCACGTTCATGAAGATCAGGCACGTAAGAATAATCGAACCTCCTAAGTTACTTATTCCATTCCCTTGCCATTGCTGCTAACCTTGCCATCCAATCACCAAGACAATCTGTTTTAAGAGCACTTGTCCCATTTGTGAGAATATTCCAATATTTTAAACAAACTAGGTTTTTTTCAAATTTTATTTTATTAATTTTGACTATCTCAATTTTTCCCTTTGGAGACATCCTGTACATGTACTTTCTTTCTTTTTTTTTTTTTTTTTTTTTTTTTTTAATTTAGGAAACATTATCCCTAGCCCTTTAATTAACCACACTGCCCATCTGCTCCAAGCTCTCATCGAATAACACCGTTCTGGCGGCCATGCTCTTCATCTAGTGTTCAGAGCTATCACACTATCTGGCCTCCACGATAGCCAGCCTGCTGTTCCAGGCCAAGGAATCAACTCTACTTCCATTCCCACGACTGTGTTACTCTCAGACACTTTGCTATTAAAAGCCTGCTTTCTCCAGTGAATCATTATCCTGATCCTGAGGAGCCTTCCCAGGAGCAGAGACAGGCACTACAAGTGTGAGTCAGTGGATGGCTTTGTTACAAGGCATTTCAACAGTTTTTGGGTCTGTGTGGGATGATTTTTTAATCCTGCACCTTTCTTTTTGCAGACTGGGTTCATATCCAATTCCGTCTCTCCTCTGCATCTTCCCACTGCAGGTAAACTGTCCAAAGCTTAGAGATCATCAAACCCAAAGCAAATCAAATACGTCACAACATGACAATCCCCATATACCCCAGGTACTTTTCAGTCAAATGCTAAGAGAAAGTGCTGTGACACCCCTGAGTATTAAGTCATCAGAATGACAAAATTAATTACCTCCGTCTTCCCTCAGTTTGCCCTTGCTGATGCTGCCTGAAGTTTGAAGGTGTTCAGAGAGGCCATACCTCTCTAGTATCACACCAGAGACACTGATCTTTTTTTTGTTTGTTTGTTTTTTTGGGTTTGTTTCTGGGTTTTTTTGTTTTTTTTTGTTTTTTGTTCACAATGTAATTTTCAATTGCACTTAACTATAAGAATGGCCATACTGGAACAGATTAATTACCCATATTGTCCAACATACTGTTTCCAGCAGCCACCAACTAATGCCTAAGGAGAACTATAGGAACATGCCAACTATGTTGACTTCTCATAGGAACTATGGAGTACCTGGAGTAATTGCAGCCCTCAGCCATTCCTGCATTTAGGGCTATTCTAAATTGGAGTACTCTTTACCTATTCAGTAACCTTCCACAGATTTTTCTCACATGACCTTGTGCAGCTTCCCCTTGCCCACATTTAAGGGTTTTCTATCAACAACATCCGTACCAAGAAGTTCCACAGCTCATTTACACCCCCTCCTTTCATTTCAGAGCCTTTCCCTGCCATCTTTGTATGCCATTCCCAGCTCCTGGGTTAGAAGACTGAGTAAACAGGCAGGCTCTGCTCCCTTTCTTTGTGTAGCTCTCCATTTAAGAGATTTGTATTGCATTTTGTTCAGTCTGTGTACTTTCTGCCCATTTCTACATCACAGGTTCAGTATTAGGGCTGGAGGTACACCCTGGTCAGGTAATTCACATCTCTGTGGGCCTTGCTCGATTCCCACAGCTCAAAAATCAGGATATTCTACAGCTGTGCCAAGAGACTGAGGGGAACTGTAGCACAGTTCATGGCATGGCTTATAGACCCATTGCTGCCAGCACCATTGCACTGTCTATCCCTAATAATGGTTTTCCTCTTCATTTTCTGCCTTGAGCACCAGTTCAATTTTATTTCAGCCCACGAGCAAGAGCAATTCTCACCACAAACTGGAACCAGGTCTTAGACTGTGTTTCTTGTCAGGCCAAGATGACATTCAGTGCCATTAAAGGCAGTTTTAATGGTAGTTCCTGCTGAGTAATCATGGGCACTTTGTACCTTTGGAAATGTCTCACTAATAGCAATATGGGGGAGGAAGGAAGAGTGTTCCCTGTGGAGCCTGACACATCACTAATTCAGGTATGAGTAAATCTGCCTGTCCATCAGAGTTCCCTGTGCTCTGTCCTTCCCACTCCTCTGGCTTTAGCTGTTCTTTCTCTTCTCCAGGTTTGTGCCTGACTCTGCTGCTGGCTGTGATTCCGTCCTTTGGGAAACATGCATCTTCCCTACCTCAGGCCCTCTGGATTTCTTTGTGAGTTGGTATTGAAAAATTACCAACTCACTATCCTAGATCTGCCTTTAGCAAGTGAAATATTAATCTAAACTTCTGCATGCTAAAAACACCTACCCAGAGAGATCTGGTTGCTCCAAAATCCTTCAATGAAGTGCTCAAACTAATACTTAAATACCTGGAAGGAGGGAACACTGGCACAAGGCACACTGCAGAGGTTTCAGTTCTTGTCTTTGCTATGAGAAAACATGCAAAAGGTGGTGAGAGACCTTTACTAAAGACTGTTTCAGCTCCTCTGGCTGTTTTGCCCTGTGTAAGGGCAGGCTGTAAGGCTTTGTGCTGAACTGCAATAAACAGGAAGCATTAACAATAGCTCTGAGACAAGAAGGCTCCCCTGAAAGTCTGTGGCCCAGATATTTGGCTGGTGCTAATCAGAGCCATTCAACTGGGCTTTGGGGGACTGCATGGAGTACATCAGAACTAGTCCCAGCTCACACGTCGCTGGTGGAAAGAACGGGTGAGAGCAACAGAAGGTGGTGGGGAAATGTTTTATTGTCCAGCTGGATGTTTCTCACAGGTCAGAAATGAGCTCACTTTCCAATCTCATTGCAATCTATGCAGTAAATATCTGCTGTTCTGTTGGCATTTTTGAATCACCCAGAGGAGATGCTGGCCTGGTGCATCCTCTGGAAAGCTGGATCACCCAATTAATCATTTCACCACAGGAAAATTACTATTTTCTGTGTTAGCTCCCAAGTAGCATCTGATTCATAGCCTGCAAAACAAACCAAAGGAGCCTGGTACCCACGACCAGCTTTGGGAGGAGCGTCAATGCAAAAAGTGCAAGGCAGGAAAAGCCCTAATTACTGAAGTAAGTAAATAAACATGCATTTCCATTTCCCAGGGGTCAGCTTCCTCAGCTCAGCCACCACTTGTCCCCACAATAGCATTTTATCCTTCATCTAGAGGCGAGGGATTTTATCCTCAGGTGGATGCTGGTGCCTATCACAGCCCGGCTCAGACTCACGGCTGCCTTTAGGTGCCGCCACAGCACAAATAAATGCAGCAGGGCTCAGCTGTTCCTACGTGTGGAACCCAGCCCGGGCACGGGCTGCCCTTCATGTCACAGTCAGAGGGTAAAGATGCACCGAGTCCATCAGAATTACACCAAGCAAGAGGCATAAAACTCTCGTGGCTCCCTGTGAAAGAGGCTGCTGGNNNGGTGGGATGCTTTTTTGGGTTTTGGTTTTTTTTTTAATTCCAAAAGCCCTTAAATTTAAGTGACCTGACCATTCCCAAGCTATTCCTTTACCGTGTGTTTTAGGGGTAATTAACTCCTTCCTAGAAATGGGCATTGCAGTTCAGCTGTCGTTGTCCCTTGTGTGGGCAGCCCCACAGAAGTCCAGCTGCCTGATCAAACACCTGCCTCCAGCCTTGCAGGTACTGTGGGTTTCGACTTATTCCTTCAGGGAAGTGACAAAGTTACTCCAGACCTTACAAAGTGTGCTAAAACCAGTGATCCTTCATCCTCACCAGTGCAAGAGCTACAAAGATTGAGGTGAAGTGGTAGAAGAGCAGGATGGAGCTCCATGCTGAAGTTCATCACTCTTGAGACTTCTGTAGGTAGTGGCCAGTGTCCCAGGATGGCCTTTACTGCTGCTGCTGGCTTTCCCATGCATCAGGGGATCTCACTTTCTCCATCCAGTTTCTCTGATCCTCTGCTGGGAGAACAGCTCCTCTGCTGTAGAAGCGTATCCTCCTGTTTCTCTCTCCTGCCCCAGTTTGTTCTCCCCCTTTAAAGTAAGAACATCCTGGTTTCTTTTTTTCCCCATCTGAGTATTCTCCCTTCCTCTTCAGACTGCAGAATTTCAGATCCTAGGCCAGATTCATCCTCTGAATCTCTGGCATTCAAGCGGAGCCTGGAATGAGAACCTCTTTTCCTTGCTGCATAGCATTTTGCAGTGACATGGACGGGAAGAGTGGAAATATCTCAAGGATACTTCCAGGCTGCAACAGGCTCAAACACAGCTTTCACTAAGGCAGCAATTTCATTAAAATACCCCAAATTCATCAGTTATGCAAAGCGTCTCCACAGCACACCAGTGAGTCAATTAGTGAGGTTAAACCAGAACAAAACCCTGTCCCTGGGATAGGCAGCGACTTGCCCACAGCCCCAGAAAGAACAAGAGTGAGATTTGTTTTGTGCCCACGGATATACAATTTCTGCCCTTGAAATCATTTCCTCGAAGGAAAGGGATAAATTAGAGGCCCTGCTTCCTTCTCACGATGGGGAAAGCTCTGATGCTGTTTGGCCTGAGGCATGTCATGATCTAGGCTGGAATTGTCTACGAGGGCATCTCCTGCTCACCTGTGGGACCAGCCCGGATTGTCGGTGCTGCCAGGGGACACCTGGGCAGCAGCAGTGGCCAGACCCAGACACACCAGTCCATGAGCATGTGCCAGACAGGTGTGGCAGAAACCAACCCCACGGAACACTTGTTTTCTGAGTTCAGTGCTCTGGGGGCATCCCTGAGGATCTGATGCCAGAGCTAAGGCAGTGAGGGCTGTGGGTGTGGAGGGAGCCTCTCTCAGGAACCAAGTGTTGGTGCTTAATGTTGTGCACCCAACTCTGTAAACTGTGGCCAGAGCATTTTAACAAGGCTGGGTAAGGGCTGGCTTCTCATATTGCTTCCTGTGCTTTTGTGCATTGTTACTTCTCAAGTTATTCAAAACATCTAAAGGAGGCTGAAGCAATTACACTGCAACTAAAATAAAGTCCTAATTTTGTAATCCACTTCCCCCCTCACCCATACAGAAAAAATCCACAATGAAATATAGCATGAGAAAATACAGAATATTCCACCTACCCTTCAACAGAGCATGTATGAGCACAGCCCTATCACAGCCAGCACCAGGCTAGAGAGCTTTCCATTAATTCGGAATATATATGGGCAGAATCTTGATAAGCAAATAGGAGTGTTCCCAGCACACCAGCCAAGCCCTATGAAAACTAAAAACAATAATTTTATTGAAAGCTTTTTAAAAATAGGAGGAAATTATTACTCATTTGAATTCTGTTCATGTTAAGGTCAATGGTCTTTTTTTCAGATTCTGATTGTTAATATTAGATGAAAGGACATTTCCTTTACATTGTATTTATGAACTCTAGTGGCACAAGGAGGATAACAGCCACATACATTGCAAACCAGAAACATTTCTCAATTTTGCATTGTTTAAGAATTACTTCATTACTCATTTTTCCTTTGACCTTTAAGTTAAAGCCAGGGTTATTTAAATGCATTTGGCCTGATTGTGGTTCTAGAATTTGTGTGTGGATACATGATTTTCATTCAGTCAATGCAGCTTAAACTCTGTAAATGTGTAAGACTGTGGTTTGAAAAACACTGATCTCAGGGGATTCAGTTCTCTCAAGTTCTGTATGATGGAGGCAAAAATCCCAAGAAGTTGTAGGATGGGATGAGTATCTCCAGTATCTTCTGCTGAGTTTGACAGAACAAGCCCTATTCATGCCCCTAAGGTGGAACACCACAGCATTCAGCTGGATATGCCTGGCTTTGCATGCTAAAAGTTGCCTGCATTGCATAATATTGTGGGTATTCAGGAGGAAATTTTTGATTGCTCAGGTGAGAGCTTTCACAACGCCACACGAGCACAAAATTATGGTCTGACATTTGCTGCGGCTTTCTGCTAACAGCAAACATAATTTGACAACTGAAGGTATCCCCAGAGCCTTTTGTGTGGTCTGTACCATGGAATAATTATCCCCTAAACAAGATACTCCAGGTGACATTTCCACTGCCCCCAAAATTGCCTCCTCTCCCTTTGCTGGTGTTACTGTAGTTTCACGGAATGACAGTAATACCAGTCAGAAGCTTTCTGTTCATGTGGCATAAAAAAAAAAGGAGCAAAATTCTCTCAGATTTGCCTGTGTTTGGGTGCTGGATATTGCTCAAGGTACATCTTTGTACTGGGTGATTGCTAACAGGGACCTAAGAGCTACCAACACTGTCAAACTTTCACTCAGCAGCAGAACCGTGTCAGATCTGCCCTGATGTCTGTGAGAACCAGGTTTGGCTGTGGGTTTTCCATGTGCTCCATCCCTTTATATCAGCTGCCAACTGTGTGTCTCTGTCAGCCAGACAACAGAACTGTGTGCTGAGCTCCAGCATTGCTGGCAACTCTTAGACTTCCACCAAACACCTGTGAGCAGTGGCTTCCTCCTCAAGTGGCTGCTGAGACACCGCTCTCATTCTTCTGCTGAGAGTGACACCAGAGTACATCCTTTTCCTCTTGAAGGCATGACAGCCTGTGAGCAGCACGGCTGAAGCACCATAAAATTTGAACCTAAATCTTTCCCCCCCCATCTTTTCCTTTTCTTTCAGTGATAGGGTGAATGTGGCCTTCTCTTGCCGCGTTGCCATGCACACACCTCCATCCCAGCTTTGGCAGCTCTGAAGGAAATGGAGAGTATGTTGACACTTGTGAGTGATTTGGAAAGATTTAGAAGCCTCAGAAGCATTCTCCATCACAACTGGTGTGAACACAGCAGCAGCTCAGCCTGTGTCCTGAAGCAATTGTTAAAGGCTTCTAGAAAATGCATGAAATTAGTAAAGGCATTTTCTGGTTTGATTCAAAAAAACCTCTTGTTCTCTCAGAGTCAGAATTCAGCAACAAACTCTATGTTTGAGTATCACTTAGAAATGTTAAAATACAGAAAAGAATTATCAGCATTCTAACAGAACGAGGCAGGCAGCCTTCTCCATCCACTTTCTAATCTCCTCTGCTCACACACGATGCACAACAGCAAAGCTGCACAGAATATTTTGAACAATTCTAGTTTGTGAAGAACTCCACTAAAATTTTAGCCTCAAGTAAAGTTTTAAAGCCTCATTCAGATTTCAGAGTTTTATCCTAAAAAAACCTCACTTTGCTAAATTATTAGTAGTGATCTGGACAGCCACAGCTCGTTTCAAATTAGCAGCAGTATTGGCGTTGTGATGAGCAGTCACAGATTTTGTGTGGAAATTTGCAGAAAATGCATTTGAGGGGTGCTTTGCAGTCTTTTGAAACAGGGCAAAGAACACTATTTTTCCCATTAGCCTTCCAAAATCACTTCCAAACTCACTCAGACTTTAAGCTGTCTAAAGGCAGCTTAAAGTGAAAGGCACAGTGAGGGTGTCCCGAGGCTGCCCCCGCTCCAAAATAACAATAATACACAAATAGTTGAGCTATTGAATAGGTTTGGGTAATCCTTTGTACTTTTAGTATTTCACCATCTGCCATGTTTAAAAAGAAGTACATGTAGCCAGGAGCACTGTGAAAGACAGGCAGGCGAGGGATCATGACCCCTGCTTTTGACCTTGATGCAGAGAACTCCCATCTCAAAGGAGATCTAGGGCTGCAAACCTGTCACTAGTCCTGCCCTTCAGAGCCACACAATTGGCAGGGCAGATTCGGCTCTGTAAAAATGAGAAACTGTTGTGGGGGGCTTAAGGGGAGGAGGGAAGGAACACCAGAGAACAACAACTGCATTTCAAATAACCTCACTTATTCCTCTCAGCCCTCCTATCAGCATTTTCCTTCTCTCATTTCCATACCGAAGGCTGATATAAAGCTGTGAAAGATGTTCAAGATGTGGCACCCATTTGGAAACCTCCCAGACAGTTGTACTGACATGTTTCTAAAGACTGCCTGTAGGTTTTTCATCTGGATTAGCTGCACATTCTTCCCTTGGCTCCTTTTCTGTACTGAAGAGCTCCCTCACTTTTATCCATTGCAGGACAAAGTTCCCCTTAAATCCCCACCTTAGAACTCGCTAATTTACACAATAGAAGAGACTTGCTTACCACCACTTTGCATCTGTATTTACACAGAGGGGCACCTGGGTCCAAGTGAAGTTCCTCTTGGGGATTGACTTCCCTTTGCAAATCAGGAGTACATTCCAGAGCTTCACTCACTTTAAGTTCACACCAAATATGCAAGTTCAGCTGGCTTGTTCATGAGAGTAAGGCAAGCAAGAGCTGGCCTCCTACTCGACCTCACATATGAGCAAGGCCTGCCTTTCCTTTTTTATAGGTTTTTCTTGAGTGTCAGAATTAAGCAGAAGTTTTTACTTTCAAAGGGAGGTGAAATACACTGGTGGATACAACACACTGATCTTGCTGTCCTGGTCTAGTTCTTTTTCATTGGTGGGGGTTTTTTAAATTTATTTTTTAAAAATTATTGTAGAGGAAAATAACATAGACAGGGAAAAAAAAAATCAGGGAGGTCTATGCCAGACACATAAAGCTGAGGTGTTCATGTTTTGCAAATTGTTTCTCCTCCTGTCTGCTCATAGATAATGGAGTTTTTGTCATTGAGCCACAGAAAAAAAACAGAAAAAAATGTTGCCTGCCTTGGCCAGACTATTGAAAGGAATCATCTCCTCTTTCCAGTTTGTTTCCATTCCCCTCATTAATCCTTCTTTCCTGCCCAGCTTAACTCTCCCATCCTGTTATCTTCGCTTTGTGATGTTTCACCCAAGACAAGGCTGATGCCTACCATAACAAATTCCTCTGAGACCTGGCAAAAAGAGAACATGACAAGAATCTGCAGGCAGATAGAAACCTGAATGGCTGGCCTTAAGCTATATTGATATTTTTGTGGTGATATATACAGAGACTGCAGTAAAAACCTAAACCTTTGGCTCACTAGGGCCAGTTACTTGTTTTTAGATGTGGCTGCTAATCAGTCTATCAAAGGAAAATGAAAAGTCCCTGTATTACCCCAAGCTCTGGTGTATTGCTATAGGGAGGAATTTTTCCTTGACCTTACAAAACAGCAAGATATGTCAATGCTATTCTGATATTCTGGTATTCAAATACCTTCAAATATTGTCAATCAACATCTAATAACTGAGTCCTACTCAAAATCCAGGGTAACAAATACATGAATGAGACTATGCAATTGTGTCATTGGTTATCATATGTTGTCCTTTAAAAATGCTGGTTTTCCTTCATTTTGGAAAGGTGGAAATAAGTGATCTGATTGCCTCTGACCTAGCAAAGGGAAATTAAATAAGAACAGCTGGGTAGGTCAAGAAGGAGATGAGTCATGTAACATTCAGCTCATCAGGAAGGACCAGAAATCTGGACTACAGGAATTAGGACAGCTGAGAGGGAGTGAAGCAATTGCAAGTGTATTGGAGTCTTACCCAAATCCCTGAAAATGGCCTTTGGTTCTCGCAAAGTCAGCAGAAAATTGGCAATATATTGTTGGAAATGCTTGACAAAAATAGAAAAGAAATTGCTTTTAACACAATGTTCAGTGGAAAATGTCAGTGCTTCATTTGAAAATATGGGCTGCTGTCTTAAAACCTGGAAGGTTTTAGCAGAGAAATTGTTGCCGCAAAATACAAATTAATTTAGGTGAAATCAACAATCTATCAGAAATGTCAGAATATTTCTTAACCCGACTTGATGTAGACTTTTTTGGATTTCTTATCAATGAAATATACACAGTACAGTCCCAAATAAATACACTGAAATACTGGCAAGCATCACCAACAATACATATGCTTTCATTTTACTATTAGTGGCATTAATGTTAGAAAGAGCAAACTGTGCTCTTTTATATGTATCTGATTACTTCCATTTACAAATATGGATTTGCTTTAATAATGTTCTTCTAGAACAGGACACACCCTGCAATGCTTCACACTTTTCCCCCTATAAATCATGCCTAAACTCCTTCCCCTGGCCAAAACTGACTGCATAACTTTCCCCGATCACTTCCACTATTTCTGCTTCTTATCTACTCAGTTGATTCCACAGTGTCCAGAGGTTATGAATGTGATGTCTCAAACCGAAACTAAGCCACTGTGGATGAGTCAAAAAGGCTCTGAGTCCACAAGATCACAGATAATGCTCTAAATGCAACTGTGCAGAAAGACGGCAAAATAACTGAAAACTTTTTTTAGGTCAACGAAGATCAGGTAAAATTGGAGGCAAGCAAAGGCAGGCAAACAGTTTTTGGATTAAGCACATGGGTTTTTTGCTCTATGAATTTGCCTCAGGTTCATTTTGAAGTTTATACATTTTTATTTTTTTAATTATAGCTCCAGTGTTTGAGGTTTTATTGGAATTCGGGGGTGTGTGTGGGGGGGGGGGGAAGTTGTTCTTTTTTCTTTTTCCTGGGTAAAAAGAATATCAAAATAGGATAAGTGCTCACACAAACTGTCAGGAAATATTTTCTGAAACCAAGAGGAACAAAGATGAAGATGAAAGTACCAGCAATTCGCATTGTCCTTACTAGTCACTCCAGCCCCGAGGGTAACTTTTTCCGTGAGGAGCAAGAAGGAATGCAAATCCTCTGAAGGGCCAAGGACTAGCACTGGGCTGCCCAGGACACAACTCCCACCAGCTCACTGCTGAATAGCTGCACGGTGGGATGCATCCAGGTACCCCACAGCATCAAGGGAGCAATGAGAGCTTCAGAGAGCGACGACTCTGGAGTCTCCATCCTTGGAGGCACTCCAGCCCCAGCCAGGCGTGACCCTGAGCAACCCGATCTGACTTTGAAGTCGCATTTGGCTTTGAAGTTGGCTGTGCTGTGAGTGGGCGTGTGACCAGGTGACACCAAGAGGTCCCTGCCGCTCTGAGATGCTCTGTGATTCTCTCTAAAGCTGCTCAAATTAGTTCCCTGTGCAGCCAGAGAGACACAGAGCAGGGCAGTGATAATGCTTTAGCACAGAACCTGTAGCATGAGTAAAGTCTCTCTTTCCAAGGGTGAACAGGAGATGTGAGAGTTGCTAAAGCAATGAAGATCTAACGACATAAACAAGAGAGTTGTTTGGAAGGTGAGATAGCATCTCTTTATTAAGCCAGCTGATAACGGTGGAAAAACAAAGATAAGGTTTGGGGAATGTATGACTTTATCAGGTCTGCTTTTTTTCATGTCAGGTCATCTTCGGTTGATCTTGTAAATAATCATAATTATTGCAGTGCTAAGCTATGGTGAGATCGGGACTCTATGCATATAATTACTTGAGAAAATGAAGAATGTGAGATTAGGTCTTAAAATGTGCATTAAAGAGACATACAGACTGATGAAAAAGGAAATTTGAGTTTGTTTTGCAATAAAATACAATGTAAAGGGAAATTCTGCAAGTTGAATTTTTCATTTACTTTCAAAAGTAATTTTAATTTTCATTTCCTTGGGAGACTCCAGTTAGCACAGACTGCAAAAGTACAGTTTTTCGGTTTCCAGTTTCACTGGAAATGGTGGTGTCTGGTGAAGAGAATCTCTTGTCTGGGACAGCAGAGGACAATTCAGGTCAGAACTAAGAACTTCTTTGCCATCAGTGATGGCCTTCAAAGAGCTCCCGAGAGAGGCACTTTCCCCATGTCAGCCCAGTGAGTCACTCCTTTAAACAAGTAATATATCTATCCAGATTATATAAACTTAATGTAAGAAGCCAGGCTTTATATCTTTTTTTTTTTTTTTTTTTTTTTTTTAAGATGTCTTATTTCCTCAACTGTTGAACATGAAGACACCTTCCCAGTGCTGTGTGGCAGCTGTGTGTATCCTGAATTCAGAGAGCTGTCTGACCCAGTCAGGGCAGGTTTGTAGTTCAGACAGATCCAAACCTCCCATAGTTTTGCCCTTAGATTACCCTTGAGATTATTTGGGAAAAAGTCCCCTCCATTCGGCAGGAGAATAAATTATTTGTTTAGGGTTTGAGAAGAACCCCAAAGCTTTCTCTCCCCTCATTCCATGCAGCTCAGCACCCCTCTCTTGTCGCCTTTCATTCTGAGGGAGAAATCATCTCAGCAGGTTCCTGGGGGCCTTGTTTCCCAGTGTTGGTATTTTTAAAGAATCCACGGTTATATGAGGAGTGGGTTTCATATGTCCAAAATAAGGCAGGCAGTCTGGGAAAAGATGAGATGTGCTGGCTGGAAAAGGCAGAAAGGACCCAGATGCAGAGCCAGCGGATCAATGGAAGGATGTGCAACGCCCCAGTCTGATGAAGCCAGACACAGTGAGACGCTCACAAGCTGAAGACTTTGATACTTGAGCCCTGTAGCAAAGATTCCCTGGATGCCACAAAGGTGAATTGAGGTTAGCAGGGAGCAGATAAATACGGGAGGGTGCAGACTTCCATACACCTGATGAGGGAACACAGTTTTCTTTCATCTAAGCGGGGCCCTGTGTTTTCTAAACACTTCAGATGCTGCGTTCTTGTTTTGGTTTGGTTTTCATTATTAAAAACGCAGCAAATGAAACTCCCGGAGAAGAAGCTGGAGGGAGAGCTGCTCCCACATTTTCACCTCTAGGTGGATTGCTTGACCCTGCCCACAGTCCCACCTCGAGTGAGTAACAAAAACATAAATCCCTGTGGGACACGGGAAGATACAGGTTCTACGTACCAGCAGAGTGTGCCTCAGGAAAAGGTATGAAATCATTGCCAAGGAATTCCAGCATTTATGTGCAGCTCCAAAGTAATCATCTTCTGTTTATTGCCTGGGTAAAACCCTTGATTTCTTGGGTGCTGCATATTTGAGTTCCTACCTATCGCAGACAAAACAGGCATTTTGTTCTTGCAGATGCACTCTGTATGCTCAGAAGTGCCCTGTGCTCTCAGATTTTCCCTTATTTTCTCTTTATTGGCATAATTTCCTTCACTGAAGAACTACAGCAACGTACAATATACCAGGGCTACCATGAACATCCTGCTGTCTATAAGCAATGCCCCCATGCTTATTTTTCACTGAGAATACTTCAAATTTTCAGACCAAAATGGCTTGAAAACTCATTAGTTTACACAAAGCTGTCCAGTTTTATCAGGCCTGATATTTCTCTGAGTATAAGCTATGACATCCCTTGTCAGTTAATCATGTCTGCAGGGTACCAAAGGCCCTGTAGGAAGGAGTTAAAGTTCCCTGTACCTCTCAGCTCATTATTTGGACAGTGGCACGGGTGCCAAGTGCTCTACCAGAGGAGAGCAGGGTCAGCAGCACAAACCACCCTGTTTGCTGTGTACATCTGTTACATCTTCCAGTGATGCATCAGCTTCAGCATGTTTTCTGCAGAGAAACAGCCGATGGAGAGCACCTTTTTGACTCCTCCACAAACTCCAAATATTTAAGAACATGGTCTCTTCAGTATGGGATGAGAAGCAGCATCTCAACTGACATGAGATTTGTGTCAAGGCAAGGAATACTCAGACTAGGAAGATTGTTCATGTCCTAGACACAGACCCCCTCAGCTCTGGCAATGGCAAATTAAATGAGTTGAGGGCATTACAGACAGAAAATGCTGGGTGCCAAAGCTGACTTGAATAAGGCTCAACACAGAACACCATCAACTGGAGAGATTCGCTTGAGCATCAAACGCCAGTTCTTTCTTATCACAAGTAAGTTGAGTCCCAGACAGTGCTTTTAAATATTCAGATCCACCTGTGTGTCCAGTGCCTCCTGCACAGCCACAGCATAGTCCATCCCCACACGGGCTTGTGCTCACCTTTGGCATGACTCAAGCTGTCCAAGAAGTTTGCTGATTAATTTCTGCATGCCAGCTAATGAGAAGCCACTGGTTGGGTGCCAGTGTTGGGTGCATTTGCTCAGACCACAGCACTCAGGATGACTTGGAACACCCTTTCAGCAGTGTGCTAAGATGGAAACCCCATTAAACACTTCATGGGGTTAAATACAAGTGTGCACCCTGTTAATGTTACAGCCACCAAATTTGTTGTGAGTCCTTGTGACTAACCAGAGCTCTAAGGTTAAAATGGGGATTTCATTTTGTAGTATCTCCTAGAGGAATGTGGGAAAAGCATGCTTCCTATAATTCCTTAGACTTTGGTGGGAACTGAGGTAATTAATCCCAGGTATTCTGTAGGATTTTGCTAGAAGAAGGGACAGAGATTTCATATTTGAGCACTGTAGGGCTAAGAACTGACCTAAATGTCCAGTCTTCCACAGAGCCTGACTCACTGGTTCTAAACTTGTGCTGGGGTCTCCTGAATGGCACCATCTCTTCTCCAGTTATATTGCAGGAGTCTGACAGGAATGACACGGCATCCCCTGTCTGCCCTTCCCCTCATCCCTCTCCTCCATCCTCTACCTTCCCAGCCCAGCAGTTGTTGCCTGCAGCTGGCAGTCCCAGGAGCTGGGGCACAGCCTCCAAGCTTCATGGCTGCACTCCTGGACATTCTTCTAGTTTTAGGGGTCTGCAAAACGCTGCTGTACTGAATTAATGTCTCTTGCAGTCTCTCTCTCCGGCTGTGCTGCTTCCAAAGCACAAAGGAAGGCTTTTTTAACCCAGCACCAGCTCCTATGATTTTTAAGAATTGACACCGTTTGCCTTGTGCTGGGAAATCTGTGGGCGTTGGGACGAGGTATGATACACACATACACTCATAGTGTGTGCATGCATCTTACAGAGGTTCTGCATATCTCCATATATATGGATCTGTATCAACTTACACATATGCATATATGCCCAGGTTAAGTCTTATGTGTAGAGCAGGCTAATATGCCCCCTTTAAAAAAATGAAAATAAACATTTATTGCTGACTTGTCAGGCATATTCCTTTTCGTTGTTTTTTCAACTTGGCCAGTTCTTAGAGTACAATAGTACATTGGCCATCTGTGCAGAGGAGAAGAGGGGTTTAATGAATAGACAAAGCAGGGAATGATTGACTGATTGGGACTGCTTCCCAGTCTCATTCATACCAGCCATACAATGGAATCACTCCCCATTTACACCGCCAGAAGTGAAAGGAGAATCACGTCTGTTTGGAGTTCATTCCTCAGAAGCTCAGATCATCCTCCTGGGCAAAAGACTTTAAAGCACGTGCTGCTGAAGCCAGGCTATCTGGTTTATTCAGAACATGCCCCAGCCTTTTATACGAGCTAGTAAAATTAGCTTCTCCTCGGCCCCTCTGATGGTGTCATGCAGCAGACGTGGCCTTTGTATAGGGCTAGGACAGTTTGTGTCCGGACAAACTTGTTTATGCAACCCAGTATGCCCCTTCCTTTTTTTGTCCCCATGTATAATGACAAAGTTCTAGGCATGCAGGCAGATCACTTACTTTCCCCTTTTGTCAGAGTACAAATTTACAACAGCCTGTTTGCATACCGTGCGCTGGATTTTAATCAAGTTCACTGTAAGGAGAGATAATAAAAATGAGAACCATGATTACTTCACAGTTGATTTCATTTGAATAAAGAACTGCTCAATGACAGATGGTTTCTAGAGCTGCTCTATATGTGAGCTGCCATGATGTTGAATAGTAAGGAGAACAAGAAAGTATGCTGCTGTGGTCTCTGGGTCCTTACTTTGTCTTATCTATATTCATGTTTTATTCAGAGAGGAAATTAGACTCCACACCATTTTTTATTCAGAAGAGAAGGTTGGAAAGGAATAATACACAGTATGCAAACCTGCCAGCTTCTCTCGGATCAGGTCCACATCCGTCTACTCTGCCAATACAGCTTAAACAGTATTCTCCACCAGCAAAATGCCTTATTGTGAATGTAGCTCGTATCAGGGGAGCTGCGCTTTTGGCAGTGTGACTCCTCCACCCGCAGCCCAGAGGCAAATGTGTTATCCCAGAACAGTAAAGCTAGGGGGTTTGTTTGCAAAGACCTGTGTGAGGAAGGGGTGGCTCTGTGCACATGTGGCTGCACCAGTGACATTGCAGCACAGACGAGCTGAGAGTCTCTTTACACTGGCTTTGAATTTGGCCACTTCTGCGGGTTACTTTTGCCATGTCTAGTACAGTATTACACAAAACTGCTGAGGGCTGTGTTCTCAGAGTTTGACTCTGTGGCAGAAATGCTCCCCTGGCATATACTGAGGGAGTATATATAGCCTGTACAAACCAAAGATGCTTGGTGACATATTCTTGTATGAATGAGTGGTCTTTGGTCAGCAACTTAGAGCAATTTTAATCTCTCCTTCATTGCAGGCTTACCTGATCTCACCTGCATAATTCTGAGCTGCAATGGAAAATCATTGACTTAATGGATTAAAATGCTAAGCTTGTTTTGCATTTGAAACAAGTTTTCCAGAAAAGGCAGAAATTTACACTTTTCCAAAGAATAGCTTAGGAATGTCAGAATTTGTCAGGAGTAGGAATAGCTTTTCTTAGACCACCTACTGTGCTTGGAAGGGTTAGACAAGTTTTTAAGGACACCTCTGAATTTCAGAAAGTTCCAATCTTCAAAAACGGGTAGAGGTTGAGAAGTGTTGCTTTGAAATCTGTTAATACAGCAGGAAGAGATATTGCTTGAGATGAAAGGTAGCTGGTGCCTGTGGCTTGTTGGTGTCAGAAGGGACTGCTACTAAAAATGGAGTCCCGAAGGGCATTAGCCCGTGTGGTTCAGAGGGAAAGAGGTAATTTATCACCTCAGGAACACAGAGGTATTTGCTGAGAATAGTTACTGAGGGATTAGAACATGCCATAAAACCACTGTCTTTATTGCATCCACAATTTTTGCATCCAATAGTGATTAAAGCCAAGAGGTAAATATTTCAGCTCCTCAGGCCTCATTAACGGGAGTCTTTCCAGTGGCTTTTAAATGCTTTGAATTGTACTCACATAGAGCACATTCATCTTGTGAGCTTTTGGACTAAACTTTTTTGGCTGTTGAGTCATGGGTTCAGCTAGTGACCACCTGTGACTCTTGAGATCACTGTGATTATTAGCTTAGGCAAATGCACTTGTCTTCCATTCCTCCTTCCTGTCTCCATTTATCCTACCGGGGTATTCACCTGTTGTGTACTGTCTAAATCCTTGATTAGGAGGTCTCTGGGTCAGCGCTTGTCTTTGTTTCCTTTGTTAGATCTCTTCTATATTAATCCCTTTCACATTGGCAGTATATGAAAGGTGGATTCCTCACAAATTCTTATTAAGTACCCAATTAATAAGAGCAAGAGCGTGTTAAGAGCACAGTGCAGACACAATGCTCCATTCAGATGCTGCATGAAATCTTGATGCTGATACAGTCACTTGAGTGAAATCTGTCTAGGGCTGGGAAGAATCCCATGATAAGCACTAAGAAAATATTATTAACAGAGCTTGACATATTTTATTTATTTATTTGGAATTTGGGGGGGTGTATGTGTGTTTGTACAATAAAATAAAAATAACAACTGTTATATTTGTTTTTCACTATGCACCATTGATACAGATTTTAGAAATTCTGACACAAATATAGCCTGGGTAAAAAAAAATTAAAAAAAAAAAAATTGGCCCAAACATTAGCTCCTGAACCTGAGCATAATCTGGGGCTTCATTCTGCTTTACAACTTCTCTAGAAACACAGAACACACAACATAGAATGTTATGGTCATTTGGAGGAATAAGCATCCTCTCCTGGGATAGCTCTGTGTTTCTAAGGGACTCATCAGTTCCCATGTGCCAAAGGATTTGTGAGGTTCAGACACCAGACCCAAAGCCGGAGTAGAACAGAATATCTAAGAGCATCAGTGATAGAGTGAATAGCAGCCCAGTAAACAACATCCTTGCCTGTGGCAGTGGAGTTGGGACTAGATCATCTCCCACCTCAAACCATTCCATGACTCCGTGACCAGTTGTGGCAGATAGGCACTAAATAAGAGAGGGTTGTATTGGTCTAAGAGATGGGCTGGGAGCAAGATGACAGGGAACTGGCAAGGGTGAACAGACTGTGAGAGCAAGCAAGATGAAAGAAAAGGTTCTGGTATTCCTGGTTGAGAGAAAACCCTGAGATTTACCCGAATTAAATTAAATAAGGCGCCGAGCTACAATATTTGCTTTCATAACAGACAGCTACAAATTTCCAGAAGGAAGCTCACATCTGAGGTGGGTCCAGTGGGCCCATACTGAGAGGGCTGAGAAACCTGGCTCTGCTTCCAGGATCCTCCCTGCTGCAAAAATTCTTCCAGGCATCCTTCTTCCCTTCCTCCCTCCCTCCCTCCCTCCCTGCACATCTCCACACACAGCAAGGTCAGAAGGCAGAGCCGCACGCGGGGTGCCCTGAGCTCCCCACTCTGCCGTGGCAGCGCCCCCAGCCAACATTCCCACGGTGCACCTCCGGCTGTGGCTGCGAGGTGATGAAGGCATGCCTCTGTGCTCTCCCAAAAAGGGCTCCCAAAGATACTGGGTGCTCCTTTTTGCCATTCATTGCCCTATAGAGCAGCCTTTAGCCGCTCTGAATGGTAACAGGTGCTTCTGGCCCCATTGTGCCGTCCCAGCTGTCAGGGATTTCTGGGGACCAGCGAGTGAGATTGTGTAGGAGTTGCTTTAGTGGCTCTTTGCCATTCAGGAATTCTTTTGCGCCAAGGGAATCCTCCAACAGCTGTTTGGGCTGGCTTGGTGACAGCTTTGTGCTGCCGGAGCTGGGCAAAGCGGCCCCAGCTGGGCCAAGTATCTGGCTCCTTGCGTGTAACTTGCTTATTTAGGCCTGTCGCCCTGGTTTGTAGGTAATCACTGCTACTGGTGGTGAATGCAGCTAGCTGCTGAAGCCAGTGGCCTTTGCCAAGGAGCAAAATACCGACCGATGTAATTGGAATGTGAGATCTGCAACGCTCGAAAATTCTGCCAGAAAGTGGTTAAATGGAGATGGCATCTCATTAAAGGGAAGAATGGGGTCTCTGTGCATGTGTTCTGTCCTTAGACTGGGCAATGGATCCTCAGCAAGTTTCCTCTGCTAAAGATAAGCATTGGGAAGAGAGGATGGGGAAGAGCTGGATCTGTGGGTGCGATGGGTAGGTGCAGAGCTCCTGTATTCAAGGATGAGACATCCAGGTGCAGCAAACGAAGGCCTGGCTGAACCTCACAAACAAAGATAAGCTTTGCCACGCCGTGGTTTTGGTTGTGCATGTGACCTGAATGTCTGTTCTCATTCCTTTGTGCTATTGCCCATTCAGGAGCCACGAGGAGCAAATCATAAGGCCAGCTAGCGACTGTCTCCATATCTACTGAGTCACGATTGGCAACGCACGCCCCGAGGATCAGCTGTTTGATTATCCAGAGAGCATGTGGCTTCACTCAGCTGCTCCAGGCAAAAAAAGCCAAGAAGGACAACTGACTGATTGTCGGGAAGCGTGGACAACGAGGCAGGAGCGGGAATCCATGTGACTCATTTCTGAGTACAGTCCTTCAGCACCCAGCCAAAACAGAATGGGCCTGAGCTGGCTGGTGACCTGCATATGTAAAAATATTTGTCCTTATTCAAAAGGGAGTGGGACAACATATACTGTGAATGGAACAATGCATGCAAGCATTTGGAAATCCAAGATGTGCCTTGCAGCTAAATCATATGAAATGACATTATCTCCCCCAGTGTATTGTTGGTTGGGTAATCAGGTTCCAACAAAGCTGCAAAGAAAATAAAAGTGGCACAAAACAAACTCTTGCTAATGAGCAAGCCTATTATTTGTCTGCTGCTAAATATGTAAATACTGAAGCAGATTAAGCGACAGTAGCTTAAAGATAGGTATTTTTCTGTTCATTTGTCTGTATTTTGTAGACTAATGGATTAAAGTGTAAAGCTGACAGGATGCTTTAAAGAGTTGTTCCTTGGGGGGCGTTAAAAAGTCTTTATGCATGACACTAGACAAAACACCCACAGCACTGTCTTTGCTCTGAGTGAAAAATCAGCTCTTTTTTTTTGTCTGCTTTTTATAACCAGCTACTAAAGAATACTCTTTATTTTGGTAACTAGACAAAGGAAGGATGTGCAATAGAGTTAGACATCACCTAGAAATCACAGCATTTGCCAGTATTTGAAATACATTTCCCTCAGGACCGTTCACTTTCCTCACCTCTGCTGCAAACACAGTTACGGAATTATTTGGCCTGGATTCATCCCAAATAATGCCTTGAAGGGACCCTCCCAAGGGAGGAGCAGTAAATGTGGTCCCACACCGCTCAGCTATTTCCTTCTGGACCTTAGGGAAGGCGCTGCTGGTGCTGCTGAGGGATGCCAGGCTGGATGGGCAGGTGGGTCTGTCCCCAGGCTGCCTTCCAAAGCTCATCTAGAAAAGAAGGGAGCCCCAGCACACCTCCATGTCTGGTGGGCCGCAGAAGGAGGCGTGTGGTGCCCAGCTTCTGTGGGCTGTTCTGTCCAGCTTCCCCCAGGACGGGAGAGAGCCTGGCTGGCTTCAGAGCCAGGGCTTGCAGCTATTCCAGCACAAGGGTCAACTTCATCTGCACCCAGAGCCAGCAGGAGGGGTGTTTGGAAGGAGGGAGGATGGACTCTCCCTGAGGTGGTATCCTCCCTGCGAGGGACTCTCCAGGGTTCTTAAGCGTAGGCTGCAGAAATCTTTTTGATTCGCAGATACATGTTACTCTTCCTTAAAAGAAAACAACTGCCTTCCCCTCGCCCCCCCACCCCCCTCCCTGAGCTACTTTAAAACCAACTTCTCCCATGAAGGCTTTTTCCAAAGATAAAAGATTCCCAGTTTTATTTAAAAGAGCCTTTCTGGGTATGAGCCATTGCACCAAATTAAAAATAAACCTGGAAAATATTGGCAATAATAATAATAAAAATGAGCCTGTATGGTGTGAGAAAACACTCTGTGAGCACATTAAAACAGGAAAGGAGGGGACAGCTTTCCTGAAGTGGATCCACAAGAATCACTTAGGGAAAAGCCTGCTGGCCCAGCTCCTGCCCCTCCACTCCTACTCCCACACTGTAGAGTCCTTCCCCATCTCCTGGCTCTTCCATCACACAGGCACTCCTTTTCCACATGAACTCGTGTGCCAGCTCCATCCCATTGCCCCCACACCAGGAAATGTGGTGGTTCTGTGCATAAATCTTGGCGTGGATTTACCCCGCTCCAAAGTTAGAGCGTAGCCCAGATTAGGAAGAACAGCTCCACGCTCCTCTGAAAGTCTGTGCCATCACAAGCTGCTACTGAACAGAGAGGGCCAGCTATTTACTGACTTTTTTGCAGTGCTTTTTGTCAGCTTGAGCATGAGTAATGTCAGCTCACAGCTATTTTTCATGCTTTAATAAAAGGCATCCAACACTTTGGGAACAGCGTGCATCTACCTTTCTTTCCTTCAGTCTCGACCTCCCTAAAAAGCAGCAGTACCAAATGCTAGGCAGTTACCACGACCGACCTACAGTCACTGGTGATGATGGACCAGATAGGAGAGAGAGGGAATACTGTTTTCTCAACACCACTTTTATCTCACACTTTAAACCCCCATCAAAGAATTTCATACATATTTCTCTACGTATTGCAACTTGTTGTAGGGGCTGGACTTGGATTGCCTTTTTAGTTAATTGCTACTTCGCTTTATATTTCATTTAAAATACACCAGTTCTAAGAAGTTCTACTAGGAGGTCATTGTCTCAGGTACTGCTTAAATGTCAGCTATGTTTTCATTTGCTCCTTTTTTTCCTTTTTTTTTTTTTTTTTGGTTAGGATTTGCCTCCAGGCCATGCCTTCTTGAGGTTCAGAATTCTTGAACCTCTGTTGCAGCTTCTTTACTTTCCAGCTCAGCATCCTGTTATCATTCGTGGTGTAGTTCCAAAATGCACACATTCCTTACAGATGAGATAAGAATCACTGGGCTTTTCTTTGAGGAGCTGGTCTACCTTTGGCCTCACATGAAAATGCTGTCCCTTCATAGGAAATAAATTTGCACTGCTTTGATTCAAAAATTCATCTCTCCTGTCCTTGTGGACCTAATCCTGTAATTGGATCCAGAGACAGAAGCTACAAGTAAATTAAACATGGGCAGCTCCAGTCATGGGCCCTGCAGACAGTTGGAAAAGGCAGAGCCTGTGGAGTGAACTGCCTGGATAAAGCCGTTCACATGGCAACCACTTACTGCTAATGGACCCTGGACTGGTCTAAGTGCTGTGCCTGAGAACAGAGGTAGAATGGCAAATGTCCTGAGAAGTCGTGCCTGCCCCATCCCTGGGAGTGTTCAAGGCCAGGCTGGATGGGGTTTGGAGCAACCTGGTGGAAGGTTTCCTTGTTGGTGGAAGGTGTCCTTGCCCATGATAGGGGGGTTGGAATGAGATGATATTTAAGGTCCCTTCCAACCCACACCACTCTAGGGTTCTAGGATCCTATGAAATTCATGTTGGGGTGCTCTGAAAGCCTGCTCAGACAGGCACAGCCAGCACCCGGGGATGCTCCTGTCATACCTGAATTTACAAGTGCTGCTGCCTGGGTCTCTTGCTACAAAGCCCATGTTGAGGGAGCAGCCCATCAGGACCAGCTCACTGCTTTATCTGAGAGAGTGGTATTGTGGTGCAAACTGTGTCTGCTGGGTATTACAGCACACCACTGGTGTCTCAACTGCACATGAAGGTGCATTTGTGTTAGGTAATGTAAAATACACCATGAAGCTTAAGCCACTGCTAAGTGACACTTATTATCTGGGGGCATAGGTAGGTAGATATGTAGACAGCTAGATAGATTGATAGATCAGGAGTCTTCACCTTCTGGCTCTTCTGCAAAGTCCAGTTAGAGAGGATGCTGTGGAAGGAACCTCAAAGGGATTTCAGTCCTCACAGCAGAGCACTGACATAAAAACCCTTACACAAGGCCACCTGTGAGTCCAGGCACCCCAGGACCTTCTCTCTGACAGTGACCTGCAGCAGGTTTGTAGGGTCCAAAGCAGGGCACACTGTGGGCATGGGCTCCTCACTGCTTGTAGCAATCAACAACTCCTTCAACTGCTGCATTCATGGACTCGAAAGGAATTTTTCATTATGAATGTTTCTGTTCCTTTTCTGAACCGAGTTATATTCTTGGCCTCCCTAACACCCTGGGCAAGGAGTCCCACCAACACATTAGATGTGGTATGAAGCAGTATTTCTTCTCATTTGAGTTTGCTGCTCTATCATTTCTTTGCATGTGTTTCAGTTCTATTGTAAGAACAGCTGTCTTTATTTACCTTTTCTCTGCCATTTGGGATGGAAAACATTTTTTCTCAGATGTTGCCTTTCATCATCACTTTTTTTTTTCCCATAAGGTAGATTCCTTTCTACTTGTTCAGTCTTTGCATGGAAGTTATTTCTCCATAAATATCACACAATATTCTGTCACAGTTACAGATGTAATATAATTCTGCTCTGTGCTTTTGAGACGGGGGAACCAGGCTGTTTGAATATACTTGGACTGGAGCAATGGCTTAATAATATTTTTTTCCCCTGTATTCACTTTACTGTAATTGCCAACATCCCATTTGCCTTTCTGATTGCTACTGAGCACTCACTGGTGGTGTGATAATCTCATAGTACTGTCCCCAGTGACCCCAGTTTCCCTTTCCTGATTGGTAATTGGTATATTAGAAGCCCTCATTACCTATGTAATATTCAGATTGTTTTTCTCTGCAGTGCATTACTTTGCACTTTCCAACACTAAATTCCCTTTCTATTTTATCATCCGGCCACTCGGTAATGCCAACCCCTTCTGCACTTCTTTGCTGCCAGCAGTAGTTTTGACAGGCAGGACCTACCATATTTGGTGGAAACAACCAAAGCCAACTCTTTATGACACCTTTAATTCCTCTCTTAAAAAAATTAAAAAATTAAAATATCAATTCAGAGAGGAGCTCATTCATTTCTTTGCAGACTCTCTCCTACCTACACACTCTTGCTGTTGTCCCAGCAGTAGTTTCGTCATGGACTTGCCACCTTTCTCCACTTGAGGTTGAATTAATGAATTAAATCTCTTAGCAAGTTGCTGGGAATGGGACTGGACTTCTGCTCCATAAGTGACACACTGTGCTCCATCAGGCCCCTGCAGCAGTTTTCATCTCCACACATCAAAGTGCTTGCAAAGATGGGGGAGTATCGATGTCTCCAGGTGACAGCCAGGGAAACTGATACCCCTTTTAGCAGTAACAGTATGCAGTGTTCTAGAGTGGCCTGAATGCTATTTGTTGAATAAATTAGTTAATGAGTAACAGCAATAGTTGCTAATTAACATACTCAATGAATATTTATGCTGGCACCTTGCCAGTTGCACATCTTATACAATGTGTCTTTCACTCTCACTTTCCCCTTATTTATTTCATACCGTGGGTTTCCATCGGAAATGACCTATCCTGGCTCTGCCTCCCCAGCATCTGTCACAAGGAAAGCCAACTTCTTCCCACCCTGCAACAGCCAATTATGATCAAATGTAAGCCTCAAAAATCATCCCCAGCCTCACTCTTTCCCTGCTTCCCAAGGCAGCAGTCGATCACTGGCTCCTCCACAGCTCCCCTGGGATTTAGAGTCAAACTGTGCAGAGGAAAGGAGACCCCAACTCATGGAATGGACAGAACCAACAAGTGACCTGTGTGGTTCAAGGTCACAACCACATTTTTTTTTGCCACTGTCATAGACCAGATTCAGAAGAGTCGTGCCTTCGAAACATAAGCATCCTGGGATATTTAAAGCTTCATAAAAATAATCAATAACTTAATTTCAGAATGGGATCCAATCTACAACTTTCATAGCTTGGAGCCCATTGCTGCAGCCCACAGCCTGGATTAACTCCAGTGCCTGGAACAGCCCCAAAGCATCTGCATTACACCCAGCTCACTAATCAGGCATTTCAACTCCGTACTCCCCGTAGTAGGATGGGGCAATAACTGGTGACTGTAATTCAAGAAATGAGGTGTTGGTGTCATCTCTCCTTCTGAGATGTCCAATACACCTTTGGCCCTGTGAAGAGCATCCTATAGGCACAAAGATTGATGGTTTTTATTCATCCTTCCCTTAAAGATGAGACCCTAAGTATTATCCCTGTATTAATCTTACCTGTTGCTAAAAAGTGAAGGCTGACTTTGAACAGTCAAACAGCTAATGCTGGTTGTGAAGAGTCACAGAAAATCCTGCTCTACCAGTGACTGCGAGCTGACATTAGCAAAAGATGAAATAGCAAATAAAGGTTTCATGATAACAAATGTAAACTGACTCTTACAGGGCAAGAAAACACAACCTAATAATGTCTATACAGTAATGGACATTACATTAGTTACTTCCTCTCAGGAAAGACACTGCAATCAGTGTGGATAGTACTTTAAGTACGTAATTCAGGGTCTAGGAACACTCAGAAAACAAAACTGAGCATCAGGAACTATTCAGAAAGAAAGAAATAGAGAGAGAAAAAAAGGCACCTGTTTTCATCCCTGTGTTGCTGTGTACATTGATGGTGTGTACCCCTGCAGGCAGGGCTGCTCTCTGTGCCCAGGAAAAACAGAGCAGGCCCAGAAATATTCACAGGAGATCAACAGGGATGATCAAAGCTATGAAAAGTCTTCAAAATAAAGCATCATATGGGCTAGGACTGCTCAGCTGGAGGAGAGACCACTGGGCCAGCAGATGAGAGAGGTGTGTGAAATCAGGAATGGCCTGGAGAACGTGATAAAAACATGCCTCCCATAGTGTGAGGACGGGGGAGCCTTTACATTGTTAAGTGCCAGGTTTAAGGCAAACACACCCAGTGCATAAGCACTTTGTGACACCCATTGCCACAGAATGTCATGGAGGCTGAAGGTATAAACGGCTTCCAAATACAATTAGAGAATTCCTAAAAGAAAAGTCCATCAAAGGCCCCAAGACTGAAGAGATGAAGATACAGCTCTGGATCAGGATGTCCCTAAACTCCAGGCTGCCAGAAGCTGGAAGGATGAAGTGGAGGAAATATCTCTGTAGTTGTCCTGCTCCTGTGCTCTTTCGCTGAGTATTTGCTGCAGGCTGGCCAGAGACAGGATGCAGTCTAGGTGACCCCTCAGCCTGGCTCAGAACTGCCCTTCCTGCAGCCTGGCTCCTTTCCAGCTGGGCTAATTCACATGATGGCTGCTCAGAGGCTGTATTTCCTCGTGTCCTGCTGTCTTGTGTAATTCGGGATATCCAGAACACAGGATTCTCTCTCAGCTGGGACAGACCCTCAGTGGGATCAAGGCAAAGTGACACCAATTTTCAGACACAACGATCAGAGCTGAGAACTTGGTGCTATGAGGTCAAGGGCCCTGATGGAGCTGCAAAAGAAAAGCAGTGACAAAGAGCTAAAAGAGGCCTGCCATGACCTGACCAGCACTCTGGCAGAACTCGTCAGGGCATAGGAAACTGCACTCAGACTCATTTCTAATGAGACAGTCCCCATCACAAACCAGTGCTGTATGGAGTGGGAATATGGACATGTGAGGAATTCTGGATCCATGCCATGCCCAGCACTTAAACGATTTCTGCCAACTTCACATTCCTACCAGGGTATAACAGCTCTGGGTTCTGTGCTGGAGCTCCTCACTAAACAAAAGAGGGGACGAGAGTTGCTCCAGACTCACCACCAGGCTCTCGGAGATTTCCCAACCTTCCCATGGCAGATGCAGAGATCTGCAGGAGGTTCAGATAAGGCTTCANGGATATTATTAAAGGAAAAGTGAGTTCAAAATAAAAAAAAACAAACAAAAAAAAAAAAAAAAAAAAGACAAAAAATCAAAACACAGAAACCCACCAAAAAACCAAACCGCTGGAGCACACAGGTAATGAGCAGCACCTGTGCACCTCAAGGCACACAGAGCTTCCCAGCTGAGCCCACAGAGCTGCTCCACGTGCTGGGGATGAAGGCCATGCCTGCACTTCAGCATTTTGCAGTATTGGGGTGTAAAATAGCAGAGAAAATCCCTCCTTTGCCTCACTTTGCAAAGTTACAGCATCTGTGAACACCGTGCTGCAGATGAGTTGTTCAAGTGCATTGTAGCAAGGCAGCTGTTTTTGAATTACTAAAAATCTCAGCACACAAGCTTTGTCTGTGATAAGACTAATCTTTTCATCATTATCATGCTAGAAATCATGCTGGAGGCCTCTATAATCTGACTTCATTTTGCATTAACCATAATTGTGAGAACTCACTTTCTACATGCGTGTTTGGGCAAGGATTGTTTGCCAGTGACTTTTTGCAATTACTTTACTCCCAGAAGTATGCCAGAATTAAATTTCTCCTTGATTTAAAAAGTAAAAGAAGAAATAAAAGGAATTATCCCAGAGGAAGAAAGAAAATGAGATGAGAAGAAAGCCTTTGTTGTACAGCACGACTCTATGGCAGTGGCACAAATTTCAAAGTTAGAGATACTGAATTACCAGATTTCACCAGTCAGCTCAGTGTGCATATTGCTGTGACAGGTGAGGTCCCNAGTTAGAGATACTGAATTACCAGACTTCACCAGTCAGCTCAGTGTGCACTGCTTCAGTGCATATTGCTGCGACAGGTGAGGTCCACACACACCAGCACTCAGTGGGGTTCATATGCAATGACTTCACCTTTGTTGCTCTCTTATCAATACAGATACAGTGTTGGGTTTGGGCACCCTTTTAATTTTCTTACACTTCTATCAAAATCCACAATGTCTGTTCACTCATAACCTTGTCCTCTACAGACTGTCCTTACCTTAGCTCTAGGGACTGATCCTATTCTTTTCAAAGCTACAGGAGGCCTTGCAGGAGGGGTGGGCCAGGGCCAGGGGCTGGGCTGGGAGCTGCAGGGGAAGCTCTCTGGAGTCAGGAGCTACAGGGATCAAAGAGCAGAGCCAGTATTTGCAGCTGCAAAGCAGACCTGATGCTGATCCCAACCTTTTTAGATCCCAGTCTGATAATAGAAATTTTCATAGTCTTTCCATTAAACACCTTATCAGCAATGTTCAAGCATCTGGAGTGACAGGGTGCTAAGGAGGAGAGACTCATCAGGAGTGGTTTATAAAGAGGAACACCTAAGAACATGAAACCAAAGGTATTATTATGGCTAATGAAACAAAGGCATTTGATTAATTACTGACATTGCAGAAGCACATTTTTTGAAGTGATTACTATAACTAGAGATGTCGAAGGTGATAAGATGCACTAAACAGCACACAGTAGGGCAGGAGAAGATTTATGAGATTCCCCTGCACCTTGGCTGCAACAAAGTTCATCAAATCCCAGGAGTTCACAGGAAGAGACCTGAAGAGCTGTGAGTCTTCTGCAAGCCCCTGGAGAGCCACATTAACTAACCAGGACTGTCAGCGATCCAGATAAAATACTGAGAGTCAGCTAGGAGGGGTAGAAGGCAGCGAGGCTGCTTGGGCTGGTGGTCTGTTCCTAGTACAGGGGGTGCGCTGGTTTGACCCTGACCAGAATGTCCAGGGAATTGTCTAACAGGGGGCTCATGAGGAAATCATGGAGCTCAGGCTTTGATGTGCCACTTCTCCCTGGCAGCCCTCATGGAGCAGTTTGGAGGTGGCAGGGTGTTCTGCCATGGAGGGGTAAAACTGAGGTTTCCTGAAGAAAGAAATGAAGAATGAGAAGAATTTCAGCAGACAGGAACTTAGCTGTCTGCTGGTGCTTACAACCATTCTGGCCACACTGGAGTCACAAAGCTTCCCTCTCCTTTCTCTTTTCCTTCCAGCACTTGGCCCTGGGCAGTTTCCTCAGGGAACACAGTTATTCATGAGCCTCTTCCTCTGCAGGGGAAGAAATACATCCCACCTCCATTTGCTACTGCAACCCCAAGGAGATGGGGACAAATTGGCCCAGGGAGGGGAAGCTCTCTGAAGATGAACTCTCGTAGCCTCCTGCTTCTAGATCAGGATGTTTCCAAGAGCTGGAGACATTGCATTATAGCGACAGCTGATGGGAAATGGGTAATTTTTCTTTAACACCTTATAAATTACCAGTTGCAGCACCTGGGTCAGATTAGTCCCTGGTGGCTGGTGGAGCAGGCTGGGGACTATCTGCTCTGTGCTTCCCTGCTGTTCTCCTCTTCCTCAGACACCAGCCCCTGGCTGCTCTCTGAGAGCACCAGCACACAGCCAAAACTCAGGTTACACATTGCACGTTAATTTGCAAGCTAATTTTGCTCTCTTGGCTCTGTTGGTGCTCTGGCTCCGAGCTGCTGCTCACAGTCAGGACTAGGCGTGCATATTTAGATGGTGACAGTAAGGAGGGCAGAGCTCAGGACAGGCAGGCAGCTGGGAATTTAACATTTCCACCTGCACTGAGTTGAGAATATCACCCAGAAACACCCCTGCTCTCTGCATTCTGCAGGGAAGCACGACTTTATCAATCACAGGGATGCAAACAGCGTGCATGAAGTGGCAAACAAATAGTGATCACAGAGAGAAAAACAAGANAAATGAAACAAAATAAATTAAAAAAAAAAAAAAAAAAAAAAAAAAAAAGAGTCAGCTATAAGAAGGCAAGTTGCAACAGTGAACACTCAGGACTTGTCCAAGGGCCAAGAACAAACCCAGTGTTCGTAGGTGCTCTTGGACAACTGTAAAGTAAAGATTTGGATTCTCTGTCAGGTTAAGAAAGCAACGAGATAAATTATACTAATGTGATTTACAGCAACAGAAACAGCCACTAAAAGCACAGAGCCCTCCAGAAGAGCAAGGGGCATCTCTGATGAGTCACTGCACGACAGCAAGTCCTTACGCACTGGAAAAATATCTCAATGATTTCACTGGCAGACACATGCCCGAAGGGAAGTTTCAAAAGGTGAAAAAAAAATAACAATATCCTTAAGCTACCTATAACAATTGCTAATTTCCAGCTACTTTCTCTTTTAATCATCGAGACTGGCGTATGTTGACACTCCTCTATCATTGCTGTTAATCAGATTTGACTATCTCTGTTTAACTACCACCTTCATACACCCCATGGCACTTTTTTTGCTTTAGTATGACAGCTCCATTACCTTACCCGTTTTGCCCCGCACTGACACGGAGGGTAATTGCACACCTCCAGACGAAGGTGCTGATAAAAAGATGATAAAAAATCCCGTTTGCAGATGCCCCGAACGCGGCAGGATGGGAGAGAGGGAAGGAGGAAGATCCCGGGTGCTGCCCTTGCCAGCAGAGGTCACTGCAGAATGGGAGTGAGAACGCTCACCCGGGACCCATTTCGAGCCAAATACCTTAAAAACGAGTTTATCTATTCCAAGGCACGCACATGATAACCCACACGCATTAGGCACCTTTAAAAAGTAGAATTTGGACTCGTGGAGATCTGAATCCAAACAGTGTCAAAGCCTCCAGGTTGCCCAGGGGATCTCGCCGAGTTCAAATGACCAGACAATGTTTTTCCAACACTCTCTTCTCCCAGTTGGCCAGATCACACTGGTTTTAGGTGAGAACACCCACTATTCCCAAAAATGGTACATTTTCTGAGCATAGCAATACATTTTAATATCACTGCTAGCAGGTTGGCTACTGTTGATAGCAGATCTATTGTGTGAAAGAAATGGGGGCTATTTCTTTTACTTATTCTTGTTCTTTATCTCAGTTTCAGAGGCGCTGACGTTGAATGCTGTAATCTGTGTGAGATTCAATCCCGATTACCCGGTATGGAAACATTCTCCCATTCATCTCTCTGGGGAATATAAACACACTCTGACTATGGACCATATGGATTTCCCAGTGCACCCAGGGTCACGCAGGGGTTGTCGGGGTAAGGACTAAAGGCACTTGGCATGGAAGGTCAGCTCTGCTGTACATTCAGTTTTGCAATGGGAGCTTTCATTCTGAACTGCTGTATAACCCTGATACAAAATCATCTCCCATGAGCTCTTCTCCATCTTCAGATGTTGCAGAAGAGATTTCAGGAAGTCATCCATTCTAGATCTAAAAGAGAAATTGACAATCCAACTTTACTCTAGTAAGTAGTGGCTAATTACCTTCAATTTTTTACTTGCCTTCTGTTCTGGATGTATCTAGCATCAACAACCAACCACTAGATTTTATTAGGGGTTTATTTTCTGCTTGAAACATCTGTTATATTTTCCCCATGCTCATACCTGCAGACCACAAGCAAGTCACCCCTCAGCCTTCCTTCAAACAGAAGAATCCCACTGAGTTTCTCAGTCTCCTACCATAAAGTTTTCCAGATCTCAGGCTGCTCATGTACCTTTCCCTGATGCCTTTTCAACCTGTCAACATCTCTTTGGAAGTATGGACTTGAAAACGGGACAGAGTGTTCCCATGGCTGCCCCGTGATGTTGTGCACAGAAAGAAATCCAGGTCGTGGCTCCTCCTGTGCATGTCCAGGACATTCTGCACAGCAGCATCACACGAGGAGATGACATTCAGCTGGTTGCTGTCACCCCCACATCTTTCCAGCTCCCCTGTGGTGCAAGGGATAGAGTCCTTTCCCAAGGGAACTTTGACCTCCCAGCTTCATTGTAATGAAAGGCCAGCCCTGAGCTCAGGGAGAAAATGGTTCCCCTGATCCTTGGACCACTTGGCTGAGGACCAACCCCAGGTTTATGTTAGAGCCTCAAGGGAGACTCCCCAGCTGCAGCAGCACAAAAAGGATGGAGCTGGGAGCAAGGGTGGAGCCTGCATTCCTCAATCTAAAAGGAGACTTTTAGTCTATTCCTCACCTCCCTTTCTTTGAAATGTCTCTCAAGAGATGGTTAGAGAACAAAGGCAAGGAATGAATAAAACACACATTATCAGTATTTTGCATGAGTCCTGCAGGGAAAGGTGGCAAGCTCTCTCCTCTTCTCCTCCCTTTCTTGTTCCTCCCTTGCCACAGTGACTCGCCCAGCTCTGGCTTGGCATCCTCCTTGCCATTCTTTGCAGATCTCTCCTTGGAGACACCGGAGATGCTGACTCCTTCCTCAGAGGGCCTCACTGCTTTGCTGCTGCTTATTGACATCCCAGTCAAAATTGCCTCCATTGGAATGACACAAATGGCAGCAGCAGAGGAAAACACACAAGAATGGAGACAAAATGCTGCACAATGATAAATGAAAAACCATAATTGTTGTGGGGTGGTGCACACCACTGACTCACTGGAGAGCAAAGCAGAGCCCTATCACTCACTGCCATCAGGAAAACCTGGAAGGACTAACGTTATACCTTTGAACAATGGCATTTTAAAATTAATATATTCTCTTTTTTTCTGTCTCTTACAGCATATTTTTGAGGACCACATTGTCCAATGCTGCACCATAATCCTTTTTTTCCTTCATAGGATTTTAATGGAAATTACTTCCTTTCCAACCCATAGAGCTTTACACAGTTTCTCCCAGTATTACACCATTACAGCCATGCAATGGAAAACCAAGCCCTACAGACTGTACAAATTGTTCACTTATTTGTATAGGCCAGAAAAATCTTTTGAATGCATTCTTTTATTAGCTATTAGGGGGCTTGTGCCTTTTCCAAGCAAGTTCTGTGGAAGATGAGCATTTGCTAGTCTGCAAAATGTCAGCATAGCTTCACATATGATGTAAAGCCAAATCTGAACAGTGCCATTGGTGTTAATTTGCATGGCTGCTTAACATCATCACAGAAAAGTTGGATAGGGATGGACTGTCTACTGTTTTTTTTGCTGTGCATGAGCTGGGTTCCAGACAAGAGGTGGTAGTTTTGCATGCAATGGATAGTGGATCTACAGAATTGTTTGCATGGATGTTGTGGATGATAAAAGTTTACAAGGGTTCAACCAGTGACTGGACAAGTTCACAGCAGAGAAATGCAATGAGGTTACTAAACAGACAAACCCCACCTTGCCCAGGAGTCCCTGACCTGAGAAGAGCTGATGCTGGAAGGGGAGTGTGTCTTACAGATTTTCTGCTTCCTTCCTCTTCCCAACACACCTGTTTATGATTTCTGTCCAAAGCTGGATGCCAGTTGAGATGGACCTTGATGTGACCTGGTACAGATACTCTCCTGATTTTATGTTTGTGGTGCAGACACTGGTGATAAGGAAGCTGTAGCTCAGAGAATCAGAGAATGGTCTTGGGTTGGAAAGGACCTTAAGGATCATCTCCTCCCAACCACCCTGCCATGGGCAGAGACACATTCCACTTGCTCAGGTCACTCAGACCCATTTACTGAAGTGTTTAGTTTTTTAGAGAAAAAAAAATACTTCAGTATTTGTATTTACCTCTACAATTACAGCATGCTTTGGGTTATGCATGACTTTCAAGAAGTAATGTTGGTTAATGGCACTATTACTTATATTTTGTGTGGATAAGTTTTGTCTTCTTTATTCACATGCTCACAAGAAAATCAGGACAGTAACAAAAAAAAAACAAAACCAAAAAAAATTTAGAAACAAAGAAATCAAGTACACGTGTTATTTTGACCCAAAACAAGTCAATGACAGCTTAGTACACACAGACATTTCAACAGGCATGTTGGCTTTATAATCCCTTTTTTTTTTGGCGTCAGTGTAAGTGATGAAAGGTAGCCATGTGTCCAGATAACTCCATATGAGTGATTAGAAAACCTAGTCATTTTTCCCATGGCACAGGCCCCTACCTGCCTTTTTAAAGACAGCTTTCATCCCAGATGCTTGATGAATGCCAGCTTGTTGCAGTATTATCAGTAATGTCATATACCTGTGAATGTGCAGCCCAGCCCTGCAAGAAGCAAGTGCCAGGGAAGAGGATGAAAAGCAGACCCTAAAATCCTAAATACTCCAGATGGGCAGGCAGTCCCCAGGGAATAGCTCTCCTCTTGTTTCTATCAGCAAGCAGAGGGAAACAGTTAAGAGAAACAGGCCTTGTTTGCATTAATATTTAGAGTGTTTTGCCCAAAATGTAGCTAAATAATGAATTTGAAGGTGCTAAACACTGTTGTGTGAAGCTGGAGCTCAGACAAAACAGAGGAAGAGAGGTGGCAGGAAGGCTATTTGGGGAAGAAGAAACTCTGCTTGGCCCTGTGTGCCATTAAGATCTTTCTGGAGGATTCCATAGAGATCAGACTGTGAGACCACGACAAACCTGACAGCAACCTCAGGTGGAAACACTGATGCCAAATTAATGGCTACAGGAGGTGGAAACACTGATGCCAAATTAATGGCCACAGGAGAATTTCCATTGAAGCAGGTAAGGGCTGCAGCTCAGCTGACAAAATCCAGCAGGGTCTTGTCTATCCAGCAAGCCAGAATCATGTGCTGAACCAACTACTGAAAGCAGGAAAGGCATCACTTCCCTGAAGGAATGGACATCAGCTGGTCTTCCCTAACACTGGCCAACAGAACAGTGGAGGAATGGGCCCTAAACTAACACCACTGTACGGGATATTCAAACTGCAGGTGGAGGACTGAGCTCCAGAACTACTGACAAGATGCTTCTGGGGGTGGGAAGCAGCAAATCTCACTTAGCAGCCTCAGATTAGATCTAGATGCAGACGCAGATATTGTTGGTTTATTAATGCGCCTGCTCTCGAGCTGGGTGGCAAGTCCCCCGGGGGGCTGGAGTGCAGAGGGTTGAATAGTTTACCTCTGCGAGGGAGAGAGCAAGTCTGAGGCAAATCCCCCGCACTGCTTCCCTCTGTGTTAGTGCTTGGATCAGCCAGTGGTCGTCTCTTCCAGGATGCTGAGCCCCACATCCCATGTCTACGTGGAGGCCCGGCCCTGCACTGCCTGTCCTTCCCCAGCCATGGACCTGCTCCCACCACGGCCCTGGCACTGGCCTGGCTGTATTCCCAACCCCGCACCAAACAATCTGCAGCTACTCCTCCTGCTCTCCTAAATTGGGATATTTTCCCTGGGAACTGCTGTCTGACTGTCAGTTTTTCCAAGCTGAGACTATGCCAGCTTTGCATTTCCTCTTCTTTCCTCATACACTAACTCAAGCCTTGTCTGTGGGAAGCTTTCTCTCCTAAAAGCACCCGAATATCCTAGTTTTCCTAGGCTTCTGGGCTAGGGCTCAGGTAGCCATTATACCTGAGGAAATCACTGGGCATGGCAGTGTCAGCCAACAGGTTGCAATAGCAATTTATAATAGTGAATAATGTATAAAGACTGACTAAAATTTGAGGTTCCATGTGTGATGCAGAGGTGTTCCCACTGCAGAGAACAGTGGTCTACACTGATCTTCAATCCTGATCCTCTGTCACCTGTTTTATTTCCGTTCATGCAAGTATTTTGTTCATGCAACTTCTGGTGAAAGAGGTTGGTCCTGGGTGTTGCTCAGGTGCAGCCACAGCAGTGTCCTTGTCTGTGTCCAGGGCAGAAGAAGAGAGCCAGTCCTTGCCACCTGGACAGTTCTGGAGGAGGAGCCACCACATTTGTCAGTGATGTCCCAATCCTCCTTCAGTTTCTGGATCATCTGGAAGACCATCAATGCAGAAGAGATCTGAGAGTGGGTTAGAATAAAGGGTTTTTTTTTTTTTGTTTTGAGTGACCGGATGCTGGCTGAGGTCCTGCCAGAGCCCATGGTTGGGTGGGAGGTGCCATTGGGATTATCTGATGGAAAACTGAGGCTGGAGGTGGGTCTACTGACCAATGAACAGACCATTTCCCGAGGGGCACAGCACTGGGAGTACATAAGTCTTATAATAAGCAAGATCACCCAAGATGGGGGAAAGGAGGAAGATATTCTGCCTTAGCCTCTCCTGAAGATTGCCACAAGTTTGAATCCTGAGTGTAGGTTGGGAGAGGGCTCTTAATTTTGCGATGAGGAATGCAGAGACTGGATTTGATGCTGGAGAACTTTCCATAAATGGTGATTTTCCATAAACAACCCCAATCAGACGAGCCCGATGCCGCTTCACAAAGAACTGAATTTCATTCTAAGCAGATATTTGTTTTGGAGAGGTGTCTGTAAAGCTGAATGTGGTGCAAGTATGCTGCTGGCAGTGAATTTTCTGGCAGAGTCCCTCTTGGCACGCAGCAAAGTTACCAGTCCAGCCCTGCCATTCATTCTGGGCCTGAATCACCTGCGTGTTGCTGCAACTTTGTGCTGGTACCATTCCACAAAAACAAGTGAGAGGCTCCAGAGAGTTCCTGAGCAATGCCATGTCCTGCCTGCATGGCAAAGTCTGTGGCAAAGCTGCCTGCCAGCGGCTGGCTCTTTGCAGGAATGTTGCTCCAACCATGTCAGCATCCCCGCAGTGTCACTTGCCATCTGCCTGCCTGTACCTTGTTTTCTGTCCTGGTCCAACACCAGGCTGGGTAGGCAGGGAGCAGACAGTGAAAGGAATTAGTGGCTGCTGTGTCTCCTCCAAAAAGCAAGAACTGTGTCCCAGCTGTGCTGCAGAGTGGTGCTGACAGCGAGGCCACAGTGGAAATTGAGGAGAAGTCCAGAACCATGCTCAGGTTGGCATCTGACCCGTGCTCAAGGTTAGCAGAGCTCTGCCTTGCTGGAGGAATGAGTCAAGTGGCTTCAAGTCAAAGGTGTGCCTTGTACAAACAGGAAAAGAAAAATCATTTTGAAGCTAAAACCCTCCGCAAAGACTTGTAATAATGGGATTTAGCTCTCGCTACTGTCACAGCTCCCATATGTCACCCAAAAATGTTATTTCTCCGTTCCTTCCCTGTGGAATGGGGAAATCTTCCATCCCCAGCCCTTTGCTGCTCCTGCATATTTAAACTGCAAGTCATTCAGGCCAAGTCTCATTTCTCACAAGGTGCACACACATCAACATATTCCAGTGCATATTCCATACATCTAGGAATAAAAATGAAAACTTAGGACTCCTGTGAAGCTGACAAGTCTGGAGGAGGGACATGCTCACCCTGCAGGCTGTGTCTACCAAGTGGCTGCATACGTGGCCAGCGCTTTGAGAGACATTAATGTGATGTTTCCTTATGCCCTCAGTCTCTTGGGCTCCGTGTGCTGCCAGACATCCACGGCTACAGCGAGTCTCCCTAATCACTGGCTGCTGGCAAATACACAATCAGTCACCAGCCACTTTTGAAGTGTGCCAGACACATCGTGGAATATGTGCTCCTCTCAACCCATCTGCACAACAGGCTACAGATGCCAGCTGCTTTTCTTGGAGTGACGTGGATGAGAGAGAAAGAAGGGAAAAGGAGAAAGCGGAGTAACTGAGGACCATGTTCTCTACACTTCCTTTAACCCATTTCCTTCTTGCCTGCATACTCCTTGCAAATGGTTGCCCCAGTTTTTCTCTCCTTTTCATTTTTCCAGCAATGAATTAGGCTGTCATTGAGACAATGAGGTTTTAATCAGAGGAAAAAAGTAGATGTTCCTAAACTGACACTGTAGTTTTCTTTGGGAGTATTCCCACTTCAAAAAAGGATAAGATAGAAAAGAGCACTGGGGATAATAAACTTAACTTTCTTGTCCCTTATGCTTTCCCAACACTGCTGTGACTTCACTGACCATGATGACAGTACTATTGTGTTGCAACACTATTAACAGGGTGATGATTTCTCCAGGATCCTTGTGCAGGATCATACATATTTTGTGCCAGAATTTTAGAAGGAAACTTACTGAAAGTTTTTATCCCCCTGGTGCAAATCTACAAGCAAGTGATCTTTTAAAAGAAATGTAGTTGGGTATGATTCTGCACATGAAGGCACATGAGCGTGGCTGAATCACCTGAATGAATCCCACTTCAATGGGATTGAACTGAAAATGCTACACAGGGTACAGCACTGGATACAAAAAAAAAAAAAAAAGAGGAAAGAGATCTCACTGTGTGCAACTTTTCCTTTTGAGAACAAAATGAATGAAAGCAAGCAAAGGTTAATTATTCTGTGTGCCTTCAGATGAAAGGTGCTTGATGAGGACAAGAAGTCATCCTGGGAATTCTGTATTTTTTTAGAGCACAACTTTTTGTGACATTTTCAAACAATTCTCATCTCCCACACGAAGCTCCCCATCTTATCTGGGGGCCCTGCAGACCCTCCCCTCATGTGTCATGAATAAATCAGGATTGCAAACAGCAGAAGCCACGTTTCTTCTGAGTAAGGTCTGTCTGCACAGACACACCATATGAATGGGCCCATTTTCAATTCACAACTCTCAATAATTTGGTGTCAGAGGGGCAGAACACAAGACCGCTGGGTACAATGAGCTAATTGGATAAAAGGCATGTGAAAACACCATACCTATAATGTACCTTGTTAGCATATGCAAATGACATAATTATACAGGCTGATAGCAGTTAGGCACAGTAATACATCGTCCATGTGAACTATCCACAAATACTTTTGAGATCAAGAAATAAAAGTAAATTCTTTAAACATCCTAATTGGTTGCCAAAAGGAAATTCATTCCAACTAGAACTTAATTCAGTGCGAAGTAACGTGACTCATTTGATCTCAATGAAGATCAAAAAAAAAAAAAACCAAAAAGCCAAAAAACATATCCAGACAATCTTGGATTACAATGCATTGTTTGTATATATTTACTACATAAAGTTATTATGCAAAAAAAAACAATCTTAGTGAGATGAAGGCTCTGTGAAATCATTCAATGCTATTTTTTGTGTGTTATTTGTGAGTCAAACATTGTCCCATTCGTGCAAGAAGACACCAAGGCATCCTATAGTCTGGGTTTGCATGCAGGATTTCGGCAAGCCAACTGGATAGTCAGATGTTTCTCATTCCCTCAATTGCACTCAGTGATTTTGCACTTCAGATTTAGGCCAGCCTCTCACCTCTCAAACTATTAATGTATCTCAGAGACATTTTCTAGGGAATTATTCAGGTAGACAACATTTTTTTCTACTTGATTTGCTATGAAATGACAAGCACTGTTAAACCAAAGGTTAATCATTGTTTGAGTTTAATGACACTAAAAGAAACAGGTCATGTGAGAAAGCAATTGCACTTTCATTTTTGCTGTCACAGGTCATTTATAGCTTTTGATTCAAATTCCACCCCACACAAAGAGTTGCTAACAACATCCTACTTCAAATTCTAATGTACTACAACTGCAGAGCAAGCATGTGAGCTGGCAGTAATCAGGTCATTTGTAAAGCATACACAGATTCTTTCATTCATCCTGGCCATTAAACTGCTTGAAAAGATTATTTTATTGTTCTGCATTAAGAGGCAGTGCTTTTGACAACTTGTTTTACAGAGAAGTGCCCGTTTTTATTTGTGTTCAAGGCTGTTCTGCCATTTTCATGCATTTAAGAACCTCATACTCATCATCACCTGCAGTTCTTCCCAGCCTGGTATGGACACAAAACAAAACAAAGCAACAACAAAAAAGGAAAATAGCTTGAAAATAGAGAATTTTTTTTCTCTGCGACCAATAGCTCTTGTGCCCCAAAATACATGAGGACCTGAAAAGTCAACTGTAAGAGTTTATTATTCTTTCAAGGATAACTACATCAGCAGGGAGCTGCCTAGACAGTAATAGAAACTCCTGATCTCATCCTCCTTTGTACCCTTCCATACCCACTTGGTTCCAGGTCATGATTCTTTCTTTATGCCACCACCAAGCAGATCAGAATCAAATCTTCCACCTGCTGAGGGAGAGTTAGTGGGCATTGTTAATCCAATATTCATCTATGCTTTGCCTCACTAGACAAAATAATTAGCCCTCTAATGAAGAAAGGACCCTTTCAAAACTTAGATATGGGCAGAAAATAAGCAATCAAAGTAGATCATGAGGCTTTATAAATCCTCTGTCACCTTTCTTCCTTTTCATCCATGTAATAAGACAAAGAAAGATCTAGTCCTCTAAACTTTCGGGCACTTACATCAGAATCCACATAATTGTACAAGAATTTTCAAAACTGACCTTGTTTGAAAGAAGAAAACCATAAAAACAGTGACATAAGCTTGACTTTAAAAGTCAGGATTTTTGTTACAAAAAATACTTATAGGCAAGGGGGAACTGTACTTTCAAAAAACTAATGGTGGGACGAAAGACATGAGATTGCCTTTATTTGTAGATTGTGCATGAATTCAGGGGTGAGTGTGGCTCTTTGGAAGCAGGCTGCTGCCAGGTGCAAAGCTGCAGAGAACAGTTTGTCTCTGAGGCATAGCATTGATTCTTCCTGCAATGGGCAAACGACTCCAGGTGTGATTTGATGAAAACGGGCTGTTGGTAGAGACCAACTCCAGAGTATCACCAGAGCTCATATCAAAAAATTGGCTTTAAAATGGTAGCAGAACTAATACAACAAAAGGAATGCCTTGAAGCATTGAAGTATTTCTCTTTTTAAAGAATGCACCGAGGATTGTTCAAATCTATAAAACATGAGGAGAGTGCTTGTTCTGTAATAGTGACAAGATTTTTTTTTCCCCTTTAAATCTGGATCAGGAATGACCATAAAAAATCTGCAATAAAACTTCTGATTTTCAGTATGGCAGAGCTGGACCATTGCCATGGGCTTTTTGAAGAGTCACTTCACATTCACCTCTATTTTCATCCTTTCAACCCAATTCTACATTGTTACTGCTGAGTGGTGGAGCTGCCTTTGAAAACATACAAAGCAGGTGATTTTCAATTGTGTAAAGCCATGTTTGACTTTAGGCATTTGAATTCATGGGAATAGCCTTTCAAAGTGCCTAGTCCAAAGCATAGTGAAGTCAGTGGAAAATCTCCAGGTGACTTAACTGGACCTTGGATCTGGTCCAAACTGTGGAGCCTCAAAGTCTGGAAGTCTCAACTGGGCTTGAAGTTAACCCCGATTGTTCAAAAAGGGAATAAGAATTTTGCTAGGTCAACCTCCTCTACACATGCTGCGTCTTATTTTGCAATGGCTTGAGAGACTTGAAGGCTGCAGGCATTCAGCACTTTTACAAAACGACCCCCATCTTAGGATAAACCTTCTCACAAAAGCCACTGCAGTAGATATGCAGTGGTTTCACTACGTTGTCTCAATCCATCTCTGCCAAAATTCATCCAGCTGTGCAGTCTAGTCACCTTTAGCCACAAGTTGTGGTTGCAACTCACCTGCTAAATTTAGCGAGCCACATAGAAATTCACTTCTAGGAGTCTATTCCCTCCAGGAATTTGCTGTGAAAAATAAAGGAATAAACACAGAAATACAAAGATTTATATTAAAAATGTGAGCTGACTTCCAAAACAATTCTTTATCCATAAAGTTCCCACCCAAGGAACCAGTTACATGTTTCAAGGGAGTATATTGTTTAAAGAAACTGTAAATGCCACACCGTTAAAAGAGAGAGTTGCAGCTAGATTTAGTTAAACAATTGACTAATAACTCAGTCAACATTATTCTTACCCTAGGTAGTAGTTATCAGCTTAGACAGCTGTTACAGTCTTTCACTGTAATACTTAAAAGGCAAACCACCAAATTCAATACCATATTGTTTGTGTAGTAGTGTTTGTTTAAAGGTAAATCACTCATAAAAGTGTAATTTCCTGCTGATACATAATGGTGGATAGCGGCAGGAAGCCGGTCAGAGCAGACAGACCCTGAGATATGCAGTGCTAAATCGCCAGCAGTAGCTACCCCAGCTCTGAAATGACTGTGTTTTTACACCCAGTCACACCTAAATCAGCATCAGCATATTAGGCCTTCTTGCAGACGCCTCTTTTCTCTTTGTGCAACAGCATATGATAAGAAAAAGTGCCACAATCGACACAATAAAGCCATGCTTCTCCAAATAAAGATTCCCTTCCTGCCGGGGAGACCCTGCTGGGCAAAATTCCCTCCCCAGTCTGTTTTTCTGACTGACTTTCTACAGAATCAGGCTTATATTTTGGGAGTCCTTCTGCTTGCTTTCGGCTGACACACTGTCTCATAGGGCTCCATCGTTTTTGGAGCTGCTCATTGAAGCTCCCAAATTCACAGCGTTTTGCTCTCTGGTTCCTCAGTGTCAGTGGCACAGACAGGGAGCAGCTACTGTTGGCTTTGGGAGAGCTGCTCTAGATTCATGCCAGGATAACCAAAACCCCAATTAACTTGCCAGCACGTGCTGATCCTTCACTCACTGGCCCCTCAGCCTGTATAGGGCCTGGCAGTATGAAAGCCACAGGGACGCTCCCAGAGATTAAGCCTGAGACACTGACATTCATCAGTTATGGAACAAAACATGCACTGAGAGGAATAATTGTCTGTTTCCATCTTGATCCTTGGAGCTGAATGCTTTTTGTCCAAGTTCATCTGCCTAAATCTCAGGCTGTTGAGTCCAAGCCAGCTCACTACCTGATTAAATTATAATCAATGGAAAGAGAGGCAGAGGATAATTCATGCTGGGCATTCCATCGCTTCTTTTTTTTTTTTTTTTTTTTTTTTTTTTTTTTTTTTTTTTTTTTTTTTTGGCAGAATGAATCAGCATCCATCTCTCAGGCAGCCCCAAGTGCCCAGGGTGGGTGAATATGTATTTAACCTTCCTGCATTTCTCTAAGAGATATCCTGGGATGCCATCAGTATGCCTCGATGGCCTGCTGCCAGAGCACTCCCCAGGTACCATAAGAATGCACTGGATAACATCGCACAGCCTGTAGCTCAAGCCCACGCAGAGTGGGGAGGAAAGGACTCTCACTGCATCTCTCACCCTTTCTCTGCCAAAGCCTAATTGCTCAGAGAGATTAGGAAAATAAAAACAACGTGTGTCCTCTGCTCACTCTTACCCATCTATACCTGAGAAGCTGGACCCAGAGAAACCTGGATCAAAGCCACAGAGGAAATTCTGAAAGAATGAGGATGTTGAGCCTCATATGGTAGGAAGGGCAGCTGCTGTGGAATTTGTACCAAGACTCTCTTGTTCCTCCTTTGGACAGGAGAGTCTTGTGATACGTGTTTACACAGACATTTCTACAGAATTCATTTCAGCAGTCCATAGAAAGGAAATAGGAGTCCTACAAAGATTACAGAAGAGTGAATTACTATGCTAAATTTAAATTCATAAAACATTAATAGAAGGCTAAATTGGAAATCTTCCTCCATCTGCCAAGCTCTACTTTCTCAGCAGCAAAGCACGTAGCTCAGGGAAATTCTCCCATCTCTCTCCATTAGGGTTTGATGTTATCAGCATTTTCCTGTCATATACAAAAAATTATCTTTAATTAGCTCAGCTTACAGCTACACTACCCAGACTTGGAAACTTGTTTTGGGATATGAGGAACTAGTTGTCTTCTCAAGTGTCTTATGAATCATCATCAGCAGCAATAAATACATCAAATTCCTGGAGCTCAGGACTGTTGTCTGGCATAACCAAGGCCAATGCTCATCCCTGGAGATGGAGCCACAGTGCCCATGCCATGCCCACAGTTCTTCATGCAGTCCAGTTCAGCCATCCCTTCCCCTAACCTACCAGCACTGAGAGGAACAAGAACAAAAAGTTATCTTGCCTTCCAATGCCAGCAAGTGTATCCCAAATTATGACTGAGATAAAAGAACTGCTTGCTTTAAAATGCTGCTCTTTTTGGCCTACTTTTGGATTGGATTTTTCTTTGTTTTGTTTTAAAACTCAAATGCATTTAGGAATATGAGTTTCCAGTGTCGTGTGAACTGCTCACATTCCCTGAAGTTCAAGTTGTTAGAAATGAATCAGGGTTCATTTCCTGGTAAATTGGATAAAATCCTTTTGCCAGTTGCATTAGTTCACAACTAAATACAGCACTTGTCAATGCCTTCCTCACCCAGAGGAAGAGAAGATTGTCTATTGGTTTCCTCTTCATTAAACAGAGGCTAAAATAAAATGTCTTTGTTTAATTGAATGCCTCTGCAGATCTACTCAGGCTCAACTCCTCTTTCTTCAAACAAAAAGATAACAAAGGAAACATGGATCTGCCAAATAACCTCATCATTTGCTTGGAGGGGAGGAAGAGCTACATGCCAGTTGCAGCTTCCCTCAGCACTTCGAGGACAGAAGGAACAGCTGCCAGTCTGGGGGCAGCAGGATGGAGGAGGTTCACACACTCTATAAAAGCAGAATAGCATTTGGAGAGAAACTGCAATCAGCCAGGGAATGGTTTGGGAAAGGCTGTGAGTGGCACAATTTTGCCATGGCAATTCTCTTTGCTGGACCATCAGGCTTCTGCTGTGCTAGGTGGTTCCTCACCCAAAAAGTAATCTTGAAGCCAAGAGAGATTTTACAATGACCCTAGTGTTTGTGAAGTCACTGTGATTTGGCATCACTTGTGCAAAATCCACCTATTTGGTATAAGGATTGAGCTACTGACTTGAGTCAAAGATTGGGTAAATGTTTGTCCTTTCAAAAATAAACATTATTTCTTACAATAATATTGCAGGTTTGTACTACAACCCTGAGTGAGAACAAGACCTCTTCACACTTACAGAGACAGACCCTGCCCCTCAAAACTTGCATTTGAAATCAGAGAGAGATGTTGAATGGCAAAGATAACAGAAATGGAAAGGACAGGATTAGGTTGCCATAAATCACACAAGATGACAGCATCTGTGCTTGAATGCTGATTTTAGTATGTTAAGTATAGAAGGTAGGAGTATGGGGAAACAGTTACAGAAATCCCCCAGGTGTTCATAGTTGATGATGAAATTCAGGGTTTCTGAATAACACTCTGTGTTTATTCATAATAACAGAATTCAGAATTACACACTGAACAGTAACATACACAGAGACATGGTTTTGCAGTCTGTACTCCAGAGAGCACAGGAATCTCAGACTTTAATTTAATTATTTTTTTAATTGATCGTGAATTTTTTTCTCCCTTCAGTTACATGTGGGTTTACTCAGAAGAGAGCAGACCAACAGCAAGTCCCCCACCATGCAGCTGCAGTGAGACTCTGCCTGCTTTGCTGCTCTAAGACATTTACCAGCCTGTAAACTATGGAAGCCTGAATCTCCTTGTCCCTTTTCCCCCACCTTGAATGGGAGAGCACAGGCAAAGCCCCACGCTGATCTCAGCCTGTGGCAGCCCATGCACTCACAGCTCATGATCTCATGATCATTCAGTCCGACCTTTGGAGCAGCTCAAGGTGAAGAAATTAATGCAGAAGCTGCTGCTAAACCCTGTGGTATCAATTTGTGGTTGCTGGTGGTTTTAAAAAACATGGCTTGCTCCAGCCTCCCGGTGATGGAGAATCACCACATCCCTGGTCAGGTATTGCTGTGGTTTGCTACACTCAGTGAGTCAATTTAACACAAATCCTCTCAAGTCGCACATGCCTCCTACCCACTTGCAAACCTGGAAATCAAGACAATTTGCAGATTCTGTTTCAGTACAATACAATTTAAAATCTCATGTTGGGTCTATTATTTGGCCTAAAGCATCCACCAGAATATGTGGATATTCTCTAGAAAGTGTCACTGAAAACAGGAAAACCTACTTTCTACCTCCATCACAAACTTACTAGTTGAAGTATTAGCCAACCCAGATGTCATTGTTTAAGCCAGTCTTGGCCTTGAGAGACAGTCTAACTTTGCTAAGAGGCTCTTAAGGACATGGAAACTGAATTTCTTTTCCTATTTGAAAACATCTCTCACCGAAACACTCTTTGAGGGAAATCACAAACACAGGAAACAGCAGCTACAGTGCCGCATGTTTGTCCCTATAGAAGGAATGTGATGATATCGTTTTGGAATGTGCTTTCTTTCTCAGGTTTTTGTTTTGGTGGTAGGAATGTCACTTTCTCAAAAAGTAAAGCACATTCTTGGCCGTTGTCTCCCTCCCCCTCCCTTGAAATTTTGCCTACGAATCAATATTCCCATCTTCTGCCATGTGTTTTTCCCAACCTGTCAGATACCGTTCTCATGTTAGTAGTACAACCATCTGATGTCAGGCATCCCAACAGGCAATTATAAATAGTCATTTACTATTAGTTTGGAAGATTTACTTCCACAGATATAAGCTTCAAGATGTTCTTTGCTATTTTAATTTGAAAGTGCTATTTATTTGCATTTTGCACAGAGGATGTGACCATTTAAAATACGTCCATTTCCGCCATGCTGTAGCAGCACCCCAAGAGAAACCTTTGTTGTCTGAAATGATCTGTAAACACCTCATTCTTTCAATTTTCAGAGGAGCCCCAAGGCAAATGGTATCCTGTTCTCTGCAAGTCTGACTGGGTACCTCTCTTTGACAGCTCTGCCTGAGAGAGTCCATTTCCCAGTGGATATTTCCTTATAGCCAGAATCAGTGCAGATGAAGTTGGCCTAAATTGAGACCTACTTTGCTATGATTTTTGGTGGAACTTCCTTATTTTTCCCCAATTATACCTAATCCATGTGCTATGTACTGTTACTACATCCCCTATTACATCATCATCTTAAAATTCTACTTCAATTTGTTGTTAAGACTAACTTAAGGATAATCAAGTGCCACAATGCCCCCAAGGGACAGGAGAAAACACCTGCACTTCCAAGAGGCAAACACTGCCTCATCATGCCAGCTTGCTGTCCTTCCATCTTGCGGAGCAAAGAAAATTCAAAATGAACGAGGAAAAACACCTTTGGACAGGAAAAAGTTGAGAGTTTAACACTATTTTTCTCACCTGAACAGACCTCTCATTGAGGATTTCAGTGTGCTTTGCAGATGATCAGGAAAGGAATGATCATTTCAGCAAGCAACACACGGGGAACTCTACATGGCTCGAAGGTTCCTTTTTCCACACAGGCATGATGAGAATGGCTTTCTGAAAAGACAACTCTTGTGCCTCAGGAATTTGTCTGCAGGAGTCCTGGACCTCTTTAAGTGGTCCTGCTGCTTGGAAGAACAAAATTAACTTCTTGTCCACCCCAGCAACCAAACACAGAGTATTTAAATTTTGATATTGAGAAGAGTAATGCATATCAAAGCAGTGAGTTGCAAGGTCCCCAAAGACCTACTGGTCCCAAAAAACAACATGTTTTCTGAAGAGTGTGCTTCAGCAATGAACATCTGGTAAAGAATACAGTAGAAGAACAGCAGGGCATTCCCAACATGGCAGGCAATTCAAAAGTAAAAATATTGCCTCCTGTGTAAATGAAGCTGATTTCAGAGATCAAAAAATTCCGTCTTGGAATCTCCTAGTCCTCGCATATCTCATGTCTCAGAGATGACATGGTGTGATTTCTGGGTCTTTGTTCTCAGAGAACAGCAACATGGAACTCAGTCACACTGCAATTTCCGATCAGGATCATCCTGTTCATAGGAACAAAGCAATTTGAGTGAAACCCAACTCACTGATCTAACGTTCAGTCTGATCTCCATGGTCATTTGCAATGAGTGCTACCCTGGTTTGGTTTTTTTATCACAGTAGCACTTCTATTGAAGAATGCTTGACAAAATGCTAAGGATCTGTAATTTGCCAGAGAATCAAAATTATCTGTATAATCAAGGACAGTGCAAGATCAAATATTGACTTTGCATAAGCAAAGCTGTTGCTACAAAAGAATTAAGAAACCTGGCTGGGCAGATGTAATCATGCAAGCATCAGCCAATACATTTTTGTAAGTCTCTATACTGGCTGTAAAATGCTTATGCAAAACCAGAGGCTTCCTACTGACTCAAATGAGGATTGTGTGTGGGTGTAAGGGTGTGCCTTTGCTGGAGCAGTTTAGATGTAAGAGGCCAGAAACCCAACTCTGTATTCTTTAAAAATTAGATAAACCAGTAATAAGTTCATAATTGCAATTCCACAAGGTAATTTCATGTGCCTGGGAGATTACAATATACATACGATTAAAAGAAGAACTCTTTTCATCCCTGCAAAATGTGCTACTGAATTCTGCAATCTTTTCTATTTGCAGCATGCAGCAGAAGGGAGGGCAGGGGTCACCCTGCACAGGGTGGAGATACCAGGAGAGGAAGAGGGAATCCCCAAGGCTGTAAATTCACTGAGTTCAGTTCAACAAAAAATATGGGTATGTAGGTCTCTCCTGTGCTACCTCTTCTTAGCAATTTCTCATCTTTTTGGTTGTATGCAAGAGGAAATATCCTGGGATAAGGTTCTTAGATCTAGTGTAACAAATAGAGTATGAAAAAATCCCCTTTACTCTGACCATCTTTGAAACAACAAAGCAGCTCAATTTCTGAATTATTATATTTAAGCTGTCTTTCAACTTTCCTTTTTCCCCTGACAGTTTTAAATCTCTCTGTGGGTGGAGGTCTAATGTCAGCACATGCAATTCAATACTTTAATCATTTTTTAACTACAAGATCAAAGCAAGTAGGTTTTTATTACTCCAGTGTCCGATACTTCAACTTAACTATTGAATATCAGGCAACAGCTCTTCTCAATACACCATATTAAAATAAATCTTTCCAGCTACACTTCCCTTCCACCAAGAAATGTATTAAGCAAAAAAATTACCTTATTAATCATGTAAAAATAAAAAAAACTTGTTTCTACATTTACTCTGGGGGTGTGCAAGCAGCACACTGCCTAAGAAGAAACCCCATGGCAAACATTGTTAATATTCCCATCTTATTTTCATTTCTAACACTTTTCTTCACTTTCCCTGCTTCCACACAGGAACCCAGGGAAATTAATACCTGGCCCATGGCCAGACTGTCTGGGAGAGCAGTCCCCTGGGCTATTATTCCTCTGGCCATGGCAGTGCAGAGCCAACCACACGAGAAGAATGAAGGCATCTTTCACCCCCCAGTGTCAACCCCTCCCTAACTGTGCACGAATCCCATCTATGGTCTCTCTCCACTCTCTCCTGTCCATGGGAATTCCACCCACCTATTTGCTGCTGTCTCACTCTCATGGCTGGGTTTCACAGGAATAGTTTTCTGACCTGGCTGGTAATTGTTCGTCCTTTTGTTGACACCGCTGGCTTTGCATTTAGGACAGTAGCTTCACAACAGGGCAGAAGGTTGATAAATGCTTCAGACTTCTGGAGAAAAGGTGGCACTTACAGTGACACATGGCTTGGTAAAGCACTCCCTACTGCTCACAAGGGAGTGACATACTCCTGCTTAGCCCAGAGGAATCTTAACAGTGTCTTACAGTGATTCCAGCATAAGCTCTGAGCCAACCTTTCTGCACATGAACCACTTTGGGCACGTGGGCAGTCCCACTGTCCCCCACCATTCCTCTGCTGTGCATGGGCATGGATGTGCCGGGCAGCATTTCCATCAGAGCCGCGCACACACAACGTCTGCACTTTGTTATCCTCCCAAATACTTCTCTGTCACAAGCTGTTACAATTAAGAAGGCATGCAATAATATCCCTAATTACATTTTACTTTGATGAGAGATCTGGCTTTTTTTTTTTTTCATTTTTAATTTTTTTTTTTTATTTTATTTTTGAAAATGCATGTTGTATAGGGTTAGGAGGATCTTCATTTCAATTCTTTGCATATTTTGGCAGGATCTGTGTCTCCACCCTCGGCGGGCTCCAGGCCCTGCAGGGCATGTGCATCCCTTCTGCTCCTGCAGCCCAGGCTCTGGATGTCAGAGGGCTGGTTTTTGCTGACTAACCCCAACACTACATCTGTGAGCTCTGACAGCTCCAACACAAGAATTTAAAAAGACCCTGAGCAGTCTGGGGGTGTGGATGGAAGGGTCCTGCTCCCTCGGAGCTGTCAGGCTCAAGCAGGCGCTTAGAAGGAGATTTATATTTTGTTGATTACAATGGTAATAAGCCACAAACACAAATTCAAAGAGTAAGAGTGAACCAAACCCATGTTCCCTTTGAGAGAGATAACATCTCTACCTTTTACATGCCTATCTATTGATGTGTTCCTGGATAAAAATGTGTAATTTTAATTAACTGAAAGTACCTGTCTTTTATATTGGACTTGGTGCTAAAACCAAAGAAAATCACACAGTAAAAATGCCATGCTGAATGCATTTTTCTTTTGTGCTGAGGAATTGATGTGTGCACTGCTTGCCTCTCAATCAATACACATTAGTGTAGAATTGGTGACTATAAAAATATCCCCCCTCAAGGTGTTCAGTGTCAATTAGCATCACTTTGCTAATTCTCTTGCCAAACAGGTACAAGCATTTATATGTTAAGCTTCTCTGATGCAGGCTCCATAGGTGAATTTATTTCTATTCGTGAAGCAGCTACAGGGAATATAATTATCTCTAAAATTAGGAAGGAAAAGAGGAAAACTGAAAAGCAAATGTGTTGATAACAGAACGAAAGTTGAGCACAAGGAAATTAGATTCTGTATTGTAATTAATATTATTCTAGAGTGAAATATTTCTCTGTTATTTCAACTATTATATCAAAACCATGTCCATTTAACACACATGTTTGTAAGAATGGATGGAGGTATATATATTATATTTATCTGTGTATACTTCAAGAGTGCTGTGTTTTTGTTGGACCTCAGAACTATCTGATCAGCTCAGACTCCTTGATCATGCTAGAGAAGAATTTTAGGTCAAGAATTTTTATTTACAGTGAACCAAATATCTGAGCAAATGGGTGTTTCATTAGAGTTAACTTTTAATCTCCATCCAGGTCCAAGTTTCAAACACTTCTTCCTGGATATCCTCTCTCTGCCATCTCACTCTCTCTTTCAACACCACCCTGTTGTTTGGCTAGCAAGACACGTTGTTTCTCTATCTCAACCAAAGATTGTGCCAAGTCCTGTTGCTTCCACTTCTGTAGCATATTTAGAATTCCTCCAGCCCTCTCCATCTCAAAATTCTTGGCCCTGCACAACTGTTTTATTTTGGCTGCTAGAAGCCCAAACTAACCTCACCAAATTTTGGCTGGCAACACAGATCTTTTTAACCAGGCGTGTTTTTCCCTGGGCACATCCTTGTTTACTGAGTCTGCTGGTGGTGCAACCAGTAAAGCAAAACTCAGCACACAAATATACTGAGGAAAATCCATGCTGAATCTTTAAAACAAATAAAAGTGCCACAAAACAGAGCTGAGGACATGGCTTAGCTCAAGTCTCAAATTTTCTTTGTTGGGGTTTTTATTTTTGAGTTCTACTGACTACAGTTTCTTTTTAATGTTTCCAAAATGTAAGCATACAGTCCACAGTTTTTATTTTTTCTGCCCAGTTTGCACACAGGTGAATGCCCACAAGCAACTCTCTCTGGATAAGGGCAAACACGGTGCAGACACTCTGTGATTCTCTCACTACATCTGGCTGTACTGGGCTATTACAGCTAATAATGTCTGTTAATGTATTAGTGGACTGCTGGTTAATGTACACTGGTAGATAAATGCCAATGTTAGCACTGGTGACGGCAGCGATAAAAGTATAACAGTACAAACATAGTCTTCTGCTGCAAAACACTTTTTTCCTTACTACCTTTCCCAAGTAAAAATCAGCTTTGATTCTAGTAGCAAACTTTTAAGCAAAGTTCAGATAACATATATCCCCAGACCATTTTTATCACTATTATCTTTCTTCTCTGGTAGGTTAGATAGAGCACCAACTTCAACAGTTTTCCTACATACAAGGTACACAAGGTTGCCTTCACTGAAGAGTTGCTTCAGTGATTTACTAAAGGACAGAGTTCATCTTTCTTTTTTTGATTTTTTTTTAAGCACTTTTTATAAAACCCATTTTCACTGCACTTGGAAAATGTGACTGTACAATGGGAAAGGGCAGGCCCTCTTTTTTTTTATTTTTTTTTTTTTTTTTTTTTTGAAACAATTTCCACNAAGGGCAGGCCCTTTTTTTTTTTATTTTTTTTTTTTTTTTCTTGTCTGAACACAATGGCAGGATAAGGGAGGCACCACTCATTACAAGGAATACACTTTAATCAAGTTGCCCAGCACCAAGTGTTTGTCTTCCACCACTTTAGATGCCAATGTTTGGGTTTTTTTTCTGGGAGAAGAAACAGACAACATTTTTAATTTTAATAAAAATCTTTGAAAATGAAGCAAACAGAGGACTTAATTTGGAGGCTCTACTTCTTTGCTTGGGATGCAAATAAAGGCAAAGATGACTGGCAGGCTCCCATACAGCATTACTGGAGGAGATTTAACGCTTTCCTGCTCAGTTTGTTGGCTGGAAGTGTGAGATGGATTGCCAAGCTGTTTGATTCCACTTTCCCTACTCCAGCAACAGTGTCTTTACCATCACATACTGCTTGGTTTGAGTGGGAACTCCAAAATATGCTCCTGTGACTAAAGCTCCAGTTGGAAAGGTGGAAATCTGGTTTTATTAAACACATGTGAACGCTTGTTAAAATTACTTCTGCAGTTAAAGCCAAGACTTCAGTTTCACAACAGTTTCATTCTCTGGTATGAATCCATTGTTTCCAGGTTTAGGGATATCAAAGCAAATCTTCTGATGTGTTTCTTTAACCTACAGTACAGAGTATCTAAATACACAAAGACAAGAAATCATAATCATAAGAAAGAGCCATCTTTCACCTAAATAATTAATTTCAAGCCTCCAACACTGTGAAGAAAAACACAAAATCATTAAAGTCTCCTAGTGCAAGGAAACTGGAATGCTTATTAATTGTGAATCCTCATGGCCAGTTCCCAGGATTTGGAACTCGAGTGCTACATTTTTCATGCTGACATTTTTCAGGCTGACAGTAGATAACATTAGAGGGTTTCAAGCATCTTGTCCTGTCTGGATACACAATCCAGTAGCAGCAGAAACTGACTCTCTGTGGCCAGGTAGGAATAACTGGAGCCTGAAGACTCCTGTTCTGTTCTAGGATTCATCTCCTTCAAAGCCAGATCTCCCACCCTTTTCTCCAGCAGCACTGAACACCCAAACTCAAGGGAGGGAAGGACAAAAGGAAGGGCGAAGATGCAGAAACACAAAACCTAAGTCCTCTTTCGCCTACATCACCTTGAATAACAAGGGAGCAGCCCTGTTGTCACAGAGCTGCAGGCACAACTGGTGCCAGCCCTGTGGTTCATCCCCCTGGGGCTCCCTGCTGGGACACCAGGTAAGAGGAGACAGGAGGTGGTGGAGGACTGGAAGCAATGTGCTTCCTGCCATGCACTTCTCCCCAGACGAATCCCTACTTGCCTTGGTCACAGTCTGTGACAGATTAAACTTGGTGTAATCGATCCATTTGTCTATAAATTACCAAAAAATAACATACTAATTATTAGCCATGAGGTGGTTTCTCTTGGAATTTGGACTCCCCTGGTGACTGACACCCACTGTTGGAAACACACTTCTTAATTTTCATTTAAACTTGTCATACTGCAACTTCTTACCGCAAACCCTGGCTATTGCACAGAGCATCTCCTTGCAAGGGTGAATTGGGCAAAACCAAGGCACTCCATGATATTGGGCTTTTCTGATTTTAATTTTGTGAACAGATTTTGAGACCTGGTCTTCTGCCTGCCTGCACTAGAGTATACAGAATACATTACTGACAGAAAAGAGCTGCTTTGGAGCCCCAGGGTACTGTGCAATGCAGAAAATGTACAAAAATAAATGGTTTGTTGTATGGATCTTGCAATGATATCTGGCTGAACAACGAACACCTTGGAGGGGGCATTGACTGATGACAAGCATGGGATTCAATCTTCATCCCAGATCCATCCATGAATGGATCAGTCCTCATTTTCATAAAATTATTGTTTATTCTACTGGCTCACTAATTGCTACTAATTGGTACCATGTATAGTCTTGCAGAGTATCAACAACCTTGAGCTGCCCGGTGCTTAGGCATGTAGCAAGGTGCTGCATACAAACACCTCCACCCAGAGGATGGGCATTTCTTTGATTATTTCTCTTCCTTGCCACCTCTCAGGGCAGCTCCCCCCACGGGCACTATCCACAGACACCAGCTGCCATCCTGTTTTAGCCAGCAGCTGCTACCAGCTCTGTGCTATTCATTTGGCAGAGCTCTCACTCCTGAGCAGGTTGTTATGGTTTAGGGGAATTTTGCTGTGTTGGAAGGACAAGGAATGAAGGTTCTTTCATGTGCTTTTGGCCCATATAATTTCTGTGCCACATGGAATATCCGTCTCTCTGAAACCACATCCCCTGTTCACTGCTGGCCTTGGGGAACCACTTGGATTCCAGGGTATAAGATGTGATTTGCTATGTACTTTTCCTCCCAGATACTGTAAACCGCCTTGGGATTTATTTTATAGTTTATTTTAGTCTTACCAGGAGGATGTTGGATTAATATTTTCTCTACCAAAACCAGCAACAGTGTCAGCAGAGAGTTTGTCCCATAAACTGGATGGGAGCCGGGCATGCAGGATTCCTGCATGAACAATGGATTGCTCTGGGGAATAATCTGTAGAAATTCTGCTATATCTCACCCACAAAGAGTGTCAGAGATCCCAGGCTGGAGCTAAGGAATAACTGCTGGCACCCAGCATAGATTCCTGAAGACTTCACTACACACAAAGCAGCAGCTAATCAACTCCAGGCTAAGGGTTTCATATAGATCAAAACAGTACAAAACAAACATCTCACCATTCATCAGTTATGCTCTTTTCTCCTTTTCTTTTCTTGTCGTGAAAAAATGGGCAGAAAACAAGTGGAGAAATATAAATTTATTGTCCATATACTGGAAATATTTATTTTTTTTCGGGTCAGCTCCATTCCTGAGTCAGCTATCTGTGTACACTGCTAAAGGAAGTAATGGAAGTTGTCTATACAAAAGAAAGGGAGCACAAATCAACAGGAGAGAAAATTTGGTTTATCTTGAGCCACTGGCAAAAACAAAGCTATCAACCATGTGAAACAAGACAGGGCTGACTGCAGAATTGCAGAGCCCCTGTACGCCATTGATGAGATCTACATTGTGCAACTGCTTTCCAGCTCTTCTGCCTTTAATCCAAATTGTGTCAGCCTTCAGATTGTTTCTCAGCCTATGCGTCTGTCTGCAGACACTGCTGCATTGATTTCCATCTGGTGCATGTTTTAAAAGTTTTCCTCACAACCTTAAGGATTAACTGCCCTTTTTTTGATTTTTTTTATTTTTTATTTAAACTTCAGATTCTGAAGAAGCACGCTGTGGAAAACAATCCCAGCAAAGAAGTGCCAAATCTCCTGCGAAGTCTCCCCTGATCAGTGGGCATACAAAGATCTACCAGCAGCTGTTAATGTCGCGTTATGGATGATTAGCAGGACTTCCTGTATCTAATGAACATGGCTCTTTCAGCGAGGAGGAGACACAGCACAATGCTGTCCCAGGAACATAAAAACGATGTAACATTCAGTCAGGAATGCATTTACTACATGGCCCGGAATGGTGAATTGATCTCATGCTTCTGTAACAAAGATCTCATCTGTAGTCCCCATGCACTGCTGGCACTGGCACGGCTTCAGAACGAGCCCGACAATCCTGCTCCCAAAAGGAACTGATTAGGAGGGATGTTCTAGGAGCTATTTGATACAGGCAGTACAATCCAAAATGCCTTATAGAGCAAAAATAAAATAATACAGCCATCATTAAGGTTTTGAGGGTTTTTTATGTCTAAGTATGCCAATGGCATCTTCTAAGTGACAGTGAAAATAAGCATTAAACACCCCTATAACCATGGTGTTCCTGGATTTGAAGCAGGTAGAGTGGGTGGACAGATGTTTCAATGTGAGCGTGGCACATAGGAGAAAAAGGTTCCGTTTGGGTTTTGCTGCTTTCCTCTCGATTTTAACTGGAAATATAAAAACAGGTCTATTTGAAGTCCCTCTGCTCATACCTCTACATCTTGTTTCACACACCAGGGATCCAGGATATCCAGGGATATGTGAAATAAAATGTAAAGTTGTGAGATGACCTATATGGTGAAGCGAACAAGGATGATGTAAATAACACAGGCAGCTTGAAAGAAAGGCTTTCAGAATCTTTTGCCAAATATCCAACTTGTGGCAACAGTGCAAGCAAAGGGGGTGAAAATGTACTTGGAATTTTGCTTCATCAATACTATAAAATAAACCCAAGTTAAAACGGGTGTTGCCCAACCCAATTGTCAAACATCGGTGCTGCAATACAAAGACAAATGTTTATTGGCTTAACTTTGAAACTGCAGTAAATGCTCTTCTATTCAATTAGATAAACAAATACAGGACAGAGTATATAATAGGGTCCTTTCAAGTAAATTATGCTTTCTAAGTCACGTGTAAAAGAAAAATGACTTTAATGTTTATATTTCTGTAAAATAAAAAACCATCAAGGCTCTCCTCCTGCTATATTCTAAATATAAAAAAAAAAAATAAAGAATGTTTAAATGATGTCCCTTCTATGACAAAGTCAGCAAAGCAAAGAAGCATAGCTAGGCTGACAATCCAGCTTTTCTTCTCACCATTACAAAAGAGAATGAGGAAAAAATTCTTTATTCTGTTCTCATTTACAGTAGCACAAATCCCCAGGAACTGCACTGACTTTAGTATGTTATTTTGGACTTAGAGCACACTAAAAGAGATTAGAATTCAGTCACACATGAATGAAGAACAGAACATCCACATTCATTCTAAACATATTTTCCTTTCTTGGGCACACAGAGCAGCAGTGCTGTCCTTAGCAATGACAGATTCTGTGCTGCTGGTTTACCTGCCTGCCTAGAGGTATTTAGAGAGGCACCAGGCAGGGGGCCTCGGTGAAGGAGGCACTTAGCTACCCTCTCCAGCAAATGCACCCCGATTTATGTCCAGAGAGAAGTGCCTTCCCTGCACCAGGGCATCAGGCAAGGGACTAAAACATGCTCACAGCATTATGCATCCAGTGATGAAAACCACCTGTTTGTGAGCCTGTTCTATTGTCTCTGCCAAAGACTGGCTCTAAGTCCTGACAATTTCTCATGCAGATATATTAGCATACATGGACTGTGTATCTTTAAAATAGGAGCAGAAAACTGTAGTAGTTGTTGGAGAGCACTGTGGTTAAAGCAATATCTAATTCCTGATCATGATGGGGGAAGGCATTTTCTTCCTACAGGTTACTTAGTTATGAGGATCTCAAATCCAGTCTCAGCAAAAAGGCAATGCAGTGAAGAGATCCCCACCGGCTTAAAGCCACGACATCCCCTGCACAGCACACGCCAACTTCATGCCCTAACGCCCCATGCCTTGTCCGTCGTGTTCAGCTGAGGTGCAAACTCCTCACACACGAGCAGGGAGCCAAACAAACCCTGCCTTTGCTCTTGACACCTGTCAACATTAAACACATCCGCCTCCCCTGCTCCGCAGGCTTTCTAATTAAGGCGGCTGCAGGCAAGGAAGAGGCATTAAGAGAGGGAGCACTGCAGAAGGAAAATGAAAATAGGCTGCTGCTCCGGGAGATCAGCAGAGATTAGGGTTTGATATCCCTGGGCTCAGTTTTACTGAGAGCATACTAATGCCCACATCTCCAATTGAAATGCTCTGGAAGCCTTCTCTGCAGCCTCCAAGAGCATTGTGCAAAATAATAATTCCAGAAAGATAGATCACAAATGGGAAAGAGGAGGAAGGGCTATTTTTTTTTTCCCCCTGAACTATAACTAAAGAATTGAAAAGTATGCTGAACATTAAAAAAAAAATATTTGTCAAAGTTTCAAAGTCAGGCACTTTCCTAAGTTAGGAAAGGTCAGTGCCAACAGTTTTGAGAGTCCAGTATAAAATGACTAGGATTTTGTTTTTCAGAACTTTGATTTTTATGGAGATCCAATCTCTTCCAGACCCAGTCTTTTAAAGACCCAAATTCTAACTTTCCAGCTAGCCCTCAACAACAAATCAGCTCAACTACCTGCAGGTTATTTGCTAAATCATTGCAACTCACTCAGTCCAACCCTTATATTACTTCCTGACTTCAAGTCTCTGATAATGAAATCCTGCTGCTCCGTATCTCCAGCCCACATCCCACGCAGCCACAGCACTCCCAAAATCACTGTCTGTGCTGTCCTTCAACCACATGTTTTTTGAAGAAAAGTTACAACTCCTTGAACTAAGTTGTGGGGCGCTTACCCTGTCCTTCCTCTGAGCTCTTCTCCAACTCACCTCCAACCACAAGAATCTCACTAGAGCACTCAGGCTGCTTTGTTCTGCAGTTTGATACCAATGAGCACAATAAAGCTCTGGGATCCTAAGCACTGGTGCAATAGAAATAAACAGCAAAATAATATAATATGCCTAATGAAGAGGAGGCAGAAAAACGGCCAGCTGTGTCTCTCCACCTTTCTATCACACAGAACACATATATATATATTTATATTTAAATATGTCGAAATAGAAACCATGTACCTGGCTCCCTACATCTGGTGAAAAAAACCTCTCAGACTATATTTTTATTTTGGAATGTCTCAATTTACCAAACAGAAACATTTCATCCAGACAAGTATTCAATTAAATTCCTTTGAAAAACAGGCAAGCATCCACTGGAGCTATGCCAGCCCCAGCTTCTGAGCAGCCCAGCTGGCAGTCCCCTGAGGACCAGGGCTTCCAGCTCCCACAGTTTCAACAAATCTTGCTAGACAAACTGCCTGAAGATTAAGGACCCTTGGGTTTATAAAGCCCCCAGTCCAGGGCAGAGTATCAGACACAGCACCATGTTGTGGTGACTGGGAACTCAGAGATACCAGGGTCACGGCTACAGCCATGGCCAGCACTCCAGTATCCAACAACTCCGGCTCCAGTCCTTTTTTACAGGCAATTTCAAACTGTTGGAACATCAAGGTTCCCTGAGAAACCAAAATACTTTTCTCCCTCCAGCTCTATTGCATACATATGTGGCAAACAAAAGAAGATACTTCGTGATCTTTTGCTCTCCTTCAGCTGTTCCTTGTTACTGTACACTCATCTTGTTTGTTCTTCTGTGCAAATTATTTTGCTGGGTTTTTTTTGTGAAAGACATCATTTTTTTACCTGTATTTGAAGAGTTCCCAACATAATGAGATCCAGGTATTGGTTGTACATGGTTCTGTAATTGTTGTAACAAACAACACAGTGTTATAATTTTCTTTTTTCCCTCCTTAGAGAGAAGTTTATTGAAAAATCAAAGCCTTCCCTCTAATCATTTTCACTCTGTTAGCTGTAGGCAACATTTTTTGGATAGTAATTAATAGAATATAAAAGTATCTAAATTTTGCATGCATATTGTTTCTTATTATTTCACAGACTGTGTGTTTGTATTTCCCCCAGCTGAAAAGCTAAAAATGAGAATTTACTTCCCATGTTCTCACCTCCCCTCTTCTACTTTATGCCATATTGCAAGTTGTCATATTATATTGTGAATAACTTAAGAACTATTTGACATATTAGTTACACATTTATGTTGCAGAGCTTTTTTCCTTCACTATTTTTAGAGAGACCAATTTTACATGTCATGATATCCGTATCTATATTTATCCTGAATATGTTTAATTTTTTTCTTACCATATTTAGTTCAAGGCTTTTACTGATGGTAGGCAGGAAAAAAAAGAGCTATTTATCAGACCTTCATTTCACAAGGCAGATGGATAAATTTCAGCTCTTCTGGGAAATCACACTATTCTAACTAGACACAGGTGAGTTTCCTGTTAAAGCCATGAGACAGTTCCTGACTTTCAAAGTAAAGACCAAGAGGATTTTTCTCATTAAAAGAGATACACTTTTTCTAAAAACAAAGTGGAGCGAATCAAAACATCTAAGGGAAACAAACTGACATATTCCTCTGACTCGCTGGGGTGCGTATCAGCAATACCACACACCATGCCTGTCTTGATCAAACCGTCAGTCCTTACAAACCAAATTCAGGAATAATTGCTCCAAATTCTTCAGACTGAGGTTATTCATGGATTAAAGCAGCTCTGAAGCAATTGATGGTAAATAAAATTATTGGAACATAATGTTGTGTACTGCAGTGTGGACCTCTAATTTTATATTTTGTAATTGAAATGTAAATAATTTATTAAAAAAAAAGTCATCTCTCAAAAAAGTTAGTACTAAAATCAAAACAAATTTCTCTAGGGCTCTATTTACAATGCCAAAAGAATTGCATAAGCACGATTCCTGACTTTCATGAATCTAACCAGGGTGGTTATGCCCCAGAACTGAATAATAATTAAAAGTTAGATATTGGCAGCTTCAGGCTTGCTTTCCCCAGGAGCCTAAGGGGTAAGCTTTAGAAGGCAAACTTCACAACAGCCACTTCATTACAGAAAGAACAGGCATCTGATCCCCAGAAAGGCACTCAAAACTAACGTCTCTGTGGCGATGCAAGGATGGCCCACATGAAGAGGATACGATTTCATGCTGTCAGCCATAAGGATTCCCAACATGAGTTTACAAAATAGACTTCATTTGGGACACTTTCGTCCATCTTTCTCACTAAGTACAGCAAAGGTGTTCAACTCTCCTAATATCCCTCTGCGACCTTAACAAAAACTGCATGTGGCTCAGGGAGCTGAGGCGGAGGAGGAAGTTTTGGGAGCAGGTTCTAGGCAGAAGACAGTGGCTTTGATGGCATCCCAGCTGGATGGGGCTGATGTGGGCACACAGCTGGATCCAGTGCCTCTCGGCTTCAGCAGCTGCTGCTGGCATTCTTCTGCCCAGAGCTGGGGTTTCAGGTTTTCTGTCACCCCAACAACAGAGCCTTTCTACCAAACACGTGGCATCACCTCAGCTTAACAACTCACAAACCATTAAGTTTGCCATCATTTACATTTCCCGACTTTTTTTTTTCCCCTGCAGCCATGAGGGTTAGAAATATTTTTATTAAATTAAATTTGGGAACTGCAAGTCAACATACCTCTAGTTGTTGAGGCTTTCATACTTGGAGTATCTTAGTAACTACTGTACTCACAAGTATCAAAAGCGATGATACTCTGCAATACATTAAGGAGTCCTCTGGAGATGAAAGGCACAGGACCTGAGGATTTTTTGTTCATGAGCCATGGCACGTCCAAGAACAAAGTGAGCCTGGCAGGGATTGACGGAGATTAAAAGTACACGTAGACATGTACACACACAAAAATCACTATGGAAAATGTGTTGCCCAACTCTGCATGAGTGAACCCAACAGCTCAGGCACCTTGCTAAGCTCCGGAGGGAAGTACTGCAAGGGACATTGCCGGGTGTCCACTCGCTGTAAGCCTGGGCTGAGGTGAGGGTGTGCTGGCTCCCGGAGCCTCGACAAGCACAAGGGCAGCAGCACCGGGCTGGCCATGGAAACATTCGCGGTTGTGTCCCAAAGCAAACAGCAATAAAACCAACTGCTAATGAGGATGCAACCTGACCCTCTGCAGAGTGCCTGCCCAAGGACCGCCGGGCTGTAAGGGGAAGGGAAGGACTGTGTCGGCAGGAATTCCAAGCTCAAGGGGATTTTTAAAAAGAGCAATAAAAAAAAAAAAATAGTTTGGGTACTTTGCTGGTAATAAAAGTTACTCACGAAAGTAACACAGAGCAAACACTGCTTTGAAGGAAAGAGAAGTCTTGTAAACAAAGAACTCTGCAGAAAGAATTCCTTTTTAACACTAATGTTAACATTTCATTTTTTTGTAAGAAATCCCAGTGATTCCCAGTCTTCCCTGAAGACTCTTCACTCCAAACAGGACACTTGTATTTTTTTCCCCTCTCTGCCAGCTGACATATTCTCCTTTCCAGGAAATAAATAAATTTTTATTCACACTTTCTGCTTTTCTTCATTAGGCTGTTTATCACACTGTTACACAAACCATTCTCAGAGCTGTTACAGCCTAGGGACATACATCTAGATTTACTATTTTACAGCAGGAGACCAGCAGCTCCAGGAGGATGAAGAACCTGTGAGCAAACCACCCATGACAGCATTCACAACTTTGTATCTGTTTTTTGTTGTTATTGTTTGGTTGGTTGGTTTTTTGGTTTTGGTTGGTTTTTGTTTTGGTTTTTGTTTGTTTTTAATGACAAGAAAACAATCCAGAAGCCACTGCTAAGGGAGGAAAAGGAATGTATTTAATGTAGTGAATGGCAGCCTGTCATTCTGACACATCCTTGGTTTTCTGGAAGTCAACAGTCAGGAAGATGTGACGGCATGAGGCACTTGGTTTGTGGAGGGACATCAGAGGCAGCTATTTCGATTGGAAGTACAATGATAAACCTGGATAGCACCCTGTAATGGAACTGTGATAGCCAAGAGTAACCCAGGATGTCAGGAGTTTGGGAACTGATGAACTAGGGACAGGATCGTAGAAATGTAAATGATACTGGAACAATGCGAATCAAACCCGAAAGATTCTGCAAGCACTCTGGCAGGGGCTTAAACTTAAGTATTGGAAATATCTCATTGAAGGTAACAGGCATGAACACAGTGCTTTAATACCTTGGAATTATGGAGGCCTGTTTTCCCAAGCTTCTGGACACATAACACTGCTAGTATTTCTGCTTCAGCAAGGAACAAACACACAGGGATGTCAAAGAACACACTACTGAGCAAACACGCCACGTCCTCTGGGAGCCAGGTGGGAACAGAGCTCTGCTGAGCCCCGAGCTGAGCAGCATCTCTGCATTGTACCATGTAATCCTTGCTGTGAATTCAGTGCACTTAGGGCCAGGTTGGTGTCACTGTGCCAGCCAGCCACAAAAGCAGTGAAAGGGAACAGGAAAGCAGGAGTGTGTCTCACCCATACAAAAGTAAGTTGCTCCCCTTTGTTATTGTCCCTTTGAATAAATGGTAGCTGAGAGAAATTTCCTTCTTGGGATTGTTCCTGCACTAACAAATGCAAAGCCACTTGGTACAGGGGGTATCTAAGCTTAATAAAGAACTGTAATGAAATTCAGCTCCAGGTGCTGAATGATAGCCCCGCTATGCAGAACATATTTTTCCTATTTATTTTTTTGCTCAGATTTCACCTGTAAAACAGGAACACTAAGGCAGCTCCTCAATCTCAGCCTGTTAAACCCTCACTTCAGCTGGTGTACTCACAAAGAAGATTTTCCAACAAAGGAATCAACAGATTTCTACTGCAATTGCAACACCAGAGCATCCCAAAATGCATTTTCCTGTGACACTGTGCTCAACTGTTCCAGGTACATTAACGGGATCAGGTCTGTGACACATCACAACCCCAAAAGCTTCCCACCTAAGCCTAGGAATGGAATAAGCAATCCATCACACGGTGTGACACGTTCCCCAAAACACACACACACTCAAAACCTGAAAGTGGTGTCAGAATGTTTATTGAAGAGGGCAATCTGACTGGCTGAACCGACCTGGGTAGCCGGTAACTTTTAACATAAGCAAACAGAGATACTGTAAACCTGCTGTGCATGGAAACTGTGTTTATACTTAAATTGGACTTGGAAGACTGAAATAACTTACTAGAAAAATATAGCTTAAGTTCCCAGGAGCTCTGAATGACCTTGAGATCATTCTGAAAAAAACAGAAATATGTAGACATATACAGTGATGCAAACAGAGTTACACAAATATTTTTGAAGTCAGCTAATAAAATACATTTCCTTGCCTATTTTTTATGATAGCTTTGCAAACATACTTTTAAAACCACACTTTTCAGCCCCACCAAGCATTTTTTTTGCCACTTGCGTTATCAGAACTGATGGTAAGCATTCTGCAATATAAGTGCTGCCTCATTTACTTCTTAGTGAGTTTTGTAATTGCTGGATCTGTTCCTTTTAGATAGACTGCTGAAATTCTTACTACCATAGGACAAAACAATAAACTTTCTTAATGATGCAGTAGAATTGCAGAGGAAGAAAAGCAAGAAAAAGATACAAGAATGTTCAGATTTTTCTCTGTGGCAAATACATTGGCAAAATATTTTGATTTATGTGGCACCTAAATTGCTATTCACAGGCAGATTTGCATGGAAAGTGATCACAAATCAGAGCGATAACAACCACCACAAATTGAGAGCTCTGCTGTTCACGAGCTTAGAAAATAATTATTAGGAGTATTAAAGCGCCCGGAGTAAGGTAATCTAATGTTGCATAACTGTGATCAAACTTCTATGAAAACCAGGAAATTGCTAAAACTAATAGTGTTTTGCTTAAAAAAATAATGACATAAAAGGAGAGGGGGTAACTATTTTATAACTTGAGGAGTCTGACCGAGCTATGTTTATTCTTCTGCCAAGGGCTGCCATAATCTGCACAGCCAGTACTGGAAACGGACCCTGAAAAGGAAAGTTGGGAGATGCACCGAGCAGTGGATTGCAGGTTATCTGTGAATCTGTATTTATACCTGCATTTTCCACACCACTCATGCAATCTCCGCTTCGCAGGAAAGCACCACGCATGCAGGCAGGCAGGCAGGCAGGAGGGACTGTGCTTTTCACAGCAAGGTGCTCGTTCTGCAAAGGCTGAGGGTGCCCAGGAACGGGATAACCGGGGAGCAGCAGGTCAATGCTTTGGAAGAGGGGGGTGGCTTCCAGTTGAGTGCCCAAAAATTTTGGCGGAAAGCGTGCGAATAAATGACTCTCTGAGAACATCCGCCAAGCTCCTGAGAAAACAGGATCGCTATGAGGTTTTCTGGAGAGGTTTGCATGCACATGACGGGCGGTTGTAGCGAGGTCGGCGGAGGCCGGTCTCTTCTTCCGTGCCTACAGTGAGAGGAAACGAATAAATGGCCTTTAGCTAAGAGAGGGCAGATTCAGAATAGATAGTAGAAACATTTTTTCACTGTTATAATAGTCAGACATCGCAACGGGCTGCCCTGGGAGATGGTGCAGTCACCACTTGAAGAGGTGTCTGGATCTGGCACTGGGCGATGTGGTTTAGTGGTTTAAGGGTTACACGGGCAGTGCCAGGTGGACAGTTGAACCGGATGATCTTAAAGATCTCTTCCAACGCTGGTGATTCTGTGAATAAAGGCGGCGAGGCTCCTGTGTCCCTGTTTCGGGGGTGAAAGGCAGCATTCCGCGCCTGCGGCTCCCTCTGAGGGCAGAGGCCGGGGAGCGCCGCGGCCGCGTCCGCTCAGCTCCGGAGCCGCTCCCGGCCCGTCCGCCGGCGGCTGCGCGCGCCTCNCCTCCTCCTCCTCCTCCCGCGGCCGCTGCCCCCCCCGGCAGGGATGGAGGCCATCGAGGAGCTGGCGGTCCAGCCCTGCACCTCCTCCCTCTACCTGCGGCCTCTCCGCCTCTCTTACCGGCAGGTGAGTGGCGCCGCCGGCCGTGCCCCGTCCCTGCGGGGCCCC
>VWZN01015760.1:455289-487696 GCA_013396955.1 Regulus satrapa | reverse complement strand
TCGGCCCGCCCTGAGGTGGGGCTCCAGGAGGGCAGCGCCGGTGGCCTGTCCCCCGTGCCTGCCGCCCACGCCGGGCTGTCACTTTCACCCCGTGCTGGTGTTTGGGTTCACCTCTCGATTTGGGCCTTGCTTTGGTGTGGGCTGTTCACATCTCGAGCCCTTTGCTGGGCAGACCTCAGCAGGCCATCACTTTAATCCACGGATGTTTAGGGCTCCGGGGCATCTCTCCTGTGGGGACAGGCTGTGGGAGCTGGCCTGTTCAGTTTAGGGAAGAGAAGGCTGGGAGGAGATTTCATTAATGCATATAAATGTCTCAAAGGTGGGTGACAGGAAGATGGTGCCAGCCTCTCTAAAGTGGTGCCCAGTGACAGGAATGAGGAGCAATGGCCTTAAACGAAAACACAAATTTCCCTTCAACATAAGGGAGAACTTTACACTGAGGAGCAGGCTCAGGAAGGTCATGGAGCCTCGCTCTCTGGAGGCATTCCAGACCCAGCTGGACTCATTGCTGTGTTACCTGCTCCAGGTGAGCCTGCCGTGAGAGGGGGTTTGGACTGGGGGATCTCCAGAGATCCCTTCCCAGCCTGACTACTCCGTTATTCCATGAATAGCCTCAGTGCCCACAGGTGGGAAGCGGGGAAGGAAATCCTGTCCCTTATCTTGTGTATATCAACATGAGTCACCTTTCGCTGGATCACTGAGAACTGGTTCCTCCAACAGCGGCAGGAATGTGAGCCTTGAAAGGAAAGGCAGTTAGAAAGCCTTGCGTGTTCCTTGGATGCTTCCCTTGGGCCTGGTTGTTCCCTGGTCCAGGGTGAGCCTTTACCCAGGCAGAGCAGTGAAAGGGGAAATGAAGGAGAGTTGGGACAGCCTTAGAAATGTTTGGTGGAAAACACATCTCATTTCTTCTCTACTTCTCGTCTGTCCTAAACACATCAGTTGGAAAAGCAGAAGAGGAATATATTGAGTCCAGCAGTGAGATAAAGTACAGAAAATGAAAAGCAAGGGTTCAAATAGGTTTTGTCAAAGCAGATGAGCTGATTTTTAAGATTTTAAAAATATGTATTTTATACATGATTTTCTGAAAGAAAGCTCTCTTCTCGTTGGTTGGGATAAATAAACCATTTTGATTCATGAACAGCTGAGAGGTTTACACTGAATTGTGTCTGTATGAAACAAAACATTGTTTCACATTCTGAATTGTTGCTGGCTTACTTTACAAGCGATGGGTTTTACTACTTAATTTAATTTTCATTTCTGAGTCACGCTCTATTTACATGAAAAACGGGATTTAATTAAAATGTTCAAAACACTATTGCAAAATTACATTTAATTGAATAGATGTGCCTCAGATGGGATGAATATTGTAAAGAAGAAATAAGGATATGTTTGGTCATGTGCTGTGAATTGACAGAGACCAGCATTGCCACTAAATGAAGTAGACGAGCCCTTCTTGCTGCTTCCTCTCCTTGCACAAGCGTCTGTGCAGCAACTGAGTGAGCTGGACCGGGGTCAAACCTAATCTAGCCAAAAAAAGAAGTCAATTTTAAGCTAAACAAGATCAGTGATTCAGTTCATTATGCTGGCAGAGGGGAGGTGGTAATGTGGTAGTTAGGGATGAGTGTTTGGGGCCTGGTGAGGGCAGAGATTGTTTCTCTTGGCTGCAGCACTGTCTCAAAATGAACTTGAAAATGTAGTTTCTATGGCGTCTGTGCAGAGGCTGGCTCGGGTCCAGCCTGCTGAGAGCATGAGCGCAGTGTGAGCACAGCTCCGTACCTGACCTGAGAAACAGGCCCTACGTTTATTGAATGTGTTTATTGAAACACATTTTACATTTAAAAATTGACTTACTAACCAGAGGAAATACGAAATATTTTCACTCTTTTGACTAATTGTTTCAAAAGCATCCAGGTCTGCTGAAAACCCCATTAAACGGTCAAGAGTCTAAAATCCAAGAGAGTTAGATGCCTGTTCTGCTTAAGAATTTTTGAAAATTCCACCACTCTAAAGCTGACAATTGTTTTCAAAATCTAGCCTTGATCTTTACGCTTTTATGCTGAGTAGGTCTTCCCTTGTCCAACTATTTTAATTCACTAGCTGGAAAAAGAAAAGAAACTTTCCTTCTTCCCAGATCCTAATTGCTGTATCTTACAGTAACATTAATTTCCCCCTTCCTTACATTTCCCGCACTTGCTTTGCTGAACTTAACCCAAATCTAATAAAAAAAGTCTTTCTGGATAACAGAATAATCTAATGAGGAAAGCTTGAATAATGGCATTTGTTGCACTGTGAAAACAAACTAGTTTGGATACTTAAGTTATGCAATATGTGGCCTTATGCTGTAATTGGAAGGCTTGGGGTGGTCTTAGAGGCACATTTTGAGAAGCTATGACACATCCCCAACGATTCATTGTAGTCTGGAGAAGATTCCTTGATGCATTTTTTGGTGTTTATAAAATATTAATGAGGGATAATTGGGGCCTTGAAGACTGAGATTTTGAAATCTGTTTTCAAAGAGGTATATTCCTAAAATAGGCATTGATGTTTAAAATACATCTTTCTTGTTCACAGACAAAAAGAGAATGAAAGGGTTTTTTTATTCATCTGTTTTCCTTTACAACTGCTTTTCTGTACAAATAGGAGATTGAAAGAATTTTTGTATACAGGCTAAGGTTTTGAGATTATTTCTAAGCATTCATGAATGCTTCAGTAACAGCACTGATTTCTAGACATTTCGTACCGAAATTATGCTACTTGTGCGGAGATAATTTGAATTCTAATACTCTATGTAATACAGCAAGGTCTTCAGCATGAGCATAAATTTTATTATTTTAAAGATAAATTTAGATAGGTGATTTACATTTTAGTGTGCCCTGCCAGTCTGATTTTATCCATTCAACGTGCAGCCCACCGTGTTGTAAACCGCTCTTCTAGCAGCTTCACAGACCACTCCAAGTGTGTAAGACATCAGGAGAGGATCCATTTGGGGGCTGAAATGTAAACAGAATGCTGAGTAAATTAGCTGGGTTGGTCAGAGCGTGGTGCTAGTAACACCAAGGTCACAGGCTCAGTCTCGGTATGGGCCATTCACTCAGGAGCTGCACCAATGATCCTCGTGGGTCCCTTCCAACTCGGAATACTCTGCGATTCTGGAAGTTACACTTCTGAAGGAGGCTGTGGTCACACCTGAGTGGAGCCACAGACTCAGATCATGGTCTGCCTGCTCTCAGAGGCATTTTACACATTCACAGTTGCGGGCCCAAGCACTGCATTCATGCTTTGGCCAGCTGAGTGCTTTCCTTGGACATGCAGATGCTCAGACTGGGAGCTGTGGACAAACACAAGAACGGAGTTGTGCGTACGTAGAATCCAGTCAGGCAATTCCTGTCATGTTAGAGAGAACACAGCAGTGTCCGTGTAGCTTTGGGCTTAAATCCCAAGTTCCCGTGTGTTGTAAGAGCTTGAGTCATCCTTTAGACGGTATTTGGTTACATATAGAAATACTACTCTTCCAAAAGACCGTGAGAAAAATGTCAGTTTCTGGCTCTTTCACTGAAGGGAGGGTTGTAAGAAATTCATGGCAGTTCCTGAAGTTACCGCAATTTATGCCCACGGTGGATTCTGTTCTTCCCATAGAGGGTCATGAGAGCTTCTCCTATGAAGTGTTTCATCATCTTCTCCTTCCCATCTGTATTTTCAATGAAAGCAATGAGCTCTGAATTTTTCCTGTAGGTGTATACCCTTCTGAAAGACTTCCAGGTTTCGAACCTTACAGATTGAGGCACCCCGCAGCTTCGTGTTGGGCATCCTGCCTGTGGAGAATATCCTGGCTTGCGGGACAAATCACTGTACCCGTCATGAACTACTCGTTCTGTCTTTGTGTAGTGTAAAGGTAGAAGTGGAAGTACAGCCAAGGAGCTGTGGAATTCAACAAACTGCAGTCAGATTTTGGTGAGGGCCAATATGAGGGGTAAAGTACAGGATAAGATTCTTCAAAACAGGTGTCTAACAGAACTTCTCATGGGACCTCAGCTTCTATTTGGGGCTGTCAGCCCTGCTCCAGGTGGGGCCCTTAGTCAAACCAACCGTATTTGAAGTGAGTTAGCCTGGGCTTGAGAGATGGACAAGTTACCTCATTTAGCCTGCGGAATATTCTCTTCATTTTGCCAGTGGGAACCCTGTGTTTTATATATTTTGGTTCTGCTTGGTACCAAGAGAAAAAAAAAATCATTTCTCTCACATAGAGGATAGCATCTGTCTAGCTTTAATGTGTACTTGGCCCCAAAGTGCAAATTGATTTGTTATCTAAATTGGCTTCTTAAAAACATACATAACCTCCTGAAGAATTGGCTTCTTTACCAGGAACTCCATGGTAAATTTCTTTTCACTTTTTCCTATTGAAGTTTTTCTGCTTTTCATAAATAATTTATTCAAGAGACCAGAGGGATGGCTAATGAGAGATTAACTCAATGCCCAAGGGCTAGGGCATTTCCCTGGGATGTGGTAGAGTTCAGGCTGCAAGATCTCACTTCAATTAATATTGCTTCCCACATCACAGGAGAGTGTTCTCACTGCTGGGAAACACATTTGTGTGTAAATCTTCAGCTCTCCTTTGTCTATGCTAGCCAGGCACTAGCCTACATATTTGACAAAAAAAACCCCAAAAAACAAAATACCAAAAAACAAAACAAAAACAAAACAACCCCAAAAAAACCAATCCAAAGAGCAACCAAATTTAAGAACTCTGCTGAGACTCGAAGTCACCAAGTCGACTCTGAGTAGCCACAGTTAAGGACAGTCCTTAAGATTTTGGCAGTGTTAAGGATCCAAGTGGGGTTTGGATCCAGCGAAGTCTTCTTAAACAGACCCTGAGCAGGGAGGGATTTCAGCGGTTCTGTAGGTTGGATTTGGACAGGGTTTTGACAGAGCTGCGGTGGATCTTGCTGTTGCAATTGAAGAAGTTACTGCATGCAAGTTTTTCCTTGTGCTGACGGCTCTTGGCCCCTGGGAACCAGCAGAAGGTGGCTTTGCTCCAGCTGTTGTTCCAATTCTTGCCCACTGCCATCAGCCCTTTACGCCACATCACCGAGTTTTACACCGAACTCAGTGAATTGCCTTTGCATATTCTTTTTGGTGACCTCTGTGCTAGGGACAGCACCCTTCAAAGGGGAGGCAGAGCATCGATCAGCTGGGGGGAAGCATCTAACTGGGGGAATAATACCTTGAGCTGTTACAGAAACTTTTGTCCAGAGCTCACATATCAAAGCCTTTGTGGATCTCGCCCAGACTCCTGTACTTTTGTTTCTGAATGTTGTTCTGGCAGGGGAGCTCTTGCCACTGTTTCCTTGCGTTGTATAAACATAAATGAGCGTCCTGCCCAGGAACTTTCAGAAGTTCGCCACCAGAGTAGAACCGACTGTCAGGAATTTTCCCAGTGTGTTTGTGTGTGAGTGAGTTCGTGTTTTGAGTCTGTGGGATGGTGAATGGGCATCTGTTTCAGTGGTGCGGGTGGGACAGCCCTCAAAAACTCCATGCAGATCGACTGAACCGTGGGGGTATATTGGAACGATTTTCTCTTTTCTGAGCTTCACATTCCTTCCACACTTCAGAGCAGGTCAATGCCTTAGCATCACATTTCCTCTATTGATTTCATACTTAGAATAATTTATTTTAAAGTTAAACGTGAAAAAATGATCCCTTCAAGTTCGTTTTAATGCACAATGTTTTTCATTCACTGTTAAGGGAATTAAATTATTATATCTTTGAGTTTTGCAGTCATTCTAAAGCAATTTTCAAGGCTGCTGTACATTTGAACACCTCATGAACTTTGTAATGGGTAGAAGATGTGCTTCATGAGCGGGGTGCAGTTCATTAGTGAAGAAAGAATTTCTTCTCATCTGAGTATGCTACTGCTTTCTTTTGTGACCATGAGCAACCACTGTGTCTTACAATTTTAACTGTCTTGGAGATGTCATCAAAATTAAAATATGTGTATACACGGAGAAAGAAGTGAGGCCTGTATCATTAATGCCATTAAAACTTTGAAGATGAAAAAGCAAAGCAGAGCAGTGTAACAATAATATTAACAATCTTACTTTGCATTTAGGATTTTTTGTATATGGTAATAGCAACATGAATGTGCCCAGCTGCCTGAAATATTCTCTGGAACTTCCGTCTGCTTTTTTATAAACATAAAACATTCTTTTCTGTTTTGACAGTTAGAAATTATGCTGTTGAGGGAGTAAACAGATTTTTAAGTTACCTGTTCAAACAAGTAAGTCTTCTGTTGAATCTTCAAAAGGTTCCAGTAGTAGGAAATATGTTACCAAGTAACACATTTATTTGCAGTTCATTTTTTAAAGCAGTAGTGCAGTCAGTAAAAGGAGATGCCATTTTTTCCCTCTGAAGTTTGTCTCATTTTCCTCAGCTTGTCAAGTCTGTTATGTCAGTGTTAAGTACTGATCTTAAATGGAAACATACTGCTTCCAGCTCAGGGAGTCCCTGGGCTGCAAATTACAGGAGTCTGAGAGTGTTTTAACAATATATTCCTCCTTGGGCATCTTGGCTTCTGTCAGAGGTAGATTCTGGATGAGATTGATTTCTGATCTGACTGCTGCTGTGTTAACAGTGAATGCGGTTGAGGTGCAGTATAATTTTTTCATGTGGATGAAAGAAAATAAAGAAAAGTTTTTGCAAAGACAGCATTAGGGTGTTAAGTACTGAGGGATCATAATTTCCTCTGGGAGAAATGGTGTTCTCTGCAATTAGAACACAGATTTAAGGAATCTAGGCATATCTGCTTCTGGCTCTGCCATATGCTTTGAATTCAACTCTGAAAATTTGTACAAGTTATTTTTGCATAAGACATTTATGAATTACTGAAGGGGGAAATGAGAAGCATTAGTTAATAAGGGCAATAGTTGAAAAGAACACTAGTACTTGTTTTTGTTTCAGTGTATGTCTTGTTAGTCTTAATTTCTTTATCTAGCATGCTTTGACAAGTGAATGTAAGCTTTGAAGCAAATGCACGAAAAGTAGTTGACAGTGACAAAACTTGGTATTTTTAGGTCAGTCATACTATGATTTAACACATTTGTGACAGTAAGTGTCACATAATGGAAAGAATAAGGCCTCGTTGAGCACCTTTTGTAGCTGAAATGTGTCTGCGCCTACATAAACGATCAGTAAAATCTCATTTAATGCCATCATGATTCTTGGGTTACTGCGCAGTAACTGGGGAGCTACGACTGAGTGTGGGAGGAGGTACGCAAGTTGTAGTGAGCTTAAACCATGCTTCTCAAATTCTGATACGCAGCTCACTGTAGGTCATCCAGATGAGGCAGCTGAGGAAAGCAGATCAATTATCAGCAGGCTGAATGTGCTACCGAGGCCTGCAGCTTCCTTGGGAGATGTTTCCAGGTCTGCAGATGGAGAAGTTGCAAACCATCAGCACTGGCAATGCCTACTCCAGTAGCCTCATCTGCGAGGACTTGTCTGCACAGGACTTTCCTGATTAACTCCGTGTCTCATTCTACAACAAAGAGTCTGGTTCTGTTTACGTTAAACCATTTTCAAAGTGCGATTGCACTTTGAATTCATACCCTACCTTAATCCATGTTAACTTTCCAGTGCGTGCCCTAAGGGAGCAGTAAACTAAACTGGATGACTGTGTCCGCAGAGGGGTTTAATGGAGTTTAAGTAGCAGAATTCAAGTTCATCAAGGTACTTATTTCAGATTCATTTTCTTAATGTCCTGGTATAGACAAGCCCTAAGAATAAAAGTGGTTTAGTTCTAAGTGAATGAACCATGTTATAAAATTCATCACTGGAGTTTTATTGTACTTTTGTGTGTGAAATACAACTACTGTAGGGTATGAAGTAGGCTTTTTTGTCTTGTTGGGTAATATCTCTTTTGTAGTCATTGCAGTTAGATCTGAGAAATAAAATAGTGCTGATGTTCTTCCAACAACTAAATGCTGTATTTGTTTATCAGTTTGGATCAAAATTCATGTGTTTGCTTAAACAGCAGAAACTTTCCTCATGCAAGATATCTGTCATGTGTATCACAATCTCAGCTATAACATTATGTGTGTATTTGTTATGTTTTAAAGCAGATGAACACTGTAAAATTTTAAGTGTTTATAGCAAATCTGAATATTGTGGAAAGTAGACATTTTCTGTAAATGACAGTACTCTTTTAAAAGTTAAGGTTTGATGTTCTATAGGGGATGAAGCTATCCTTCTCTATTCCTGAAGATAAGTGTATTTTAAATAACTTAATCTCAGCTGCTGCCATATTTAAAATACATTTGTACTTTCAGCTGTAACTCATAAAAGGTCAGCTCCCATGCTTTGAAAATTCTATACAAGTTGATACTGCATAAATGAGCATGTTTTACACAGCAGGCATATAATGTTATCTGCCCCTCTGACTTGCACTCAGATTAATTATCCTTCATAATTTTTAACTAGAGTTAAAGAACTGAGCTTTTTGGTACTGTCCTTCAGACATTGATCAAAATCTTGTTAATACAGTAACACTAAAGTTTACTGAAGATTAAACAAAGTAAAGCTCAGTTTTTCTTAGTGGTCAGCTCATGTCACACTAAAGCCCTGATCACTGATCAAAACAGCATTAATTATTTGTTTCACGTTGAGGTTGCTGTGTCAAAATCCTTTAAATACCTCTTGGAGCAGAGAGGGAATCTTAGGGCCTGTGACAGAGCAGCTGGTGTGGACATGGGCTGATGCCCCGGCTGACAGGTTGTTGGATTAGAAAGAATATCAAAGGCAGTGAGTAAGATTAGGGATAAGTGAACATCTGACAGCAGTTTGCAGCAGGGGAGAACAGATGATAAACAATGGGAGCGGGGTGCGTGGGGGGGTGAGAGGTGAGAAGGCCATGGGAAAAGTGTGGCGGCAATCACTAAAGCTCCAGGTTGCTGAGCCTCATGAATAGAACAGGAAATGGGATTTGCTGGGACAGATGTGCTGAGTGGTGATGAATACATTATAGGGAAATGAGGCTAAACTCCTGAAGGTGAGAGATGTTCTTTCTCTGAAAACAGAAAATATGGGAAAAGGAAAGTTTAGCCCTCTGGAGAAGTAAAAGTGCTTGAAAATTAAAATAGAAAGAAATAATGCTAATGCTTTTTAAAATTAAATTATTATTCTGCAGGAGTGTTCATGATAAACACTAAATCATGTACTTCCAGCATAACAATCTTACAGTGCTGTTGCATATATAAGATTGAAAGTGTTTATTTTAGTCATAAGACTGCACAAATGGTGGAATAGTTTGAATGATGGAACAGCCTGGAATGGAGGCTCTGACTGGATAATGCTTAGAAGCATATTCTGTATCTGGCATGTATTACATAGCACTCACATAACATATGTTTGATCCTGCCACTGTTAAGAGACTTGTACCGAGTGATCTTGTGAGGTCCTTCCAGCCTTAACATTTTTTCAATTCTGTAAAGTGATTGAATGCTTGTAGAAAATCATACATAATTCTTCCTGTTCCTTAGGGTATTGTTTCTTTACTTCTTGGACTTCCTTAGTTTATATTCTGATGGATCCTTTTCCAATATTTATGATATAGTTATGTCAGAAAGCCAACAGAAACTTTTTGCATGTTTGCTTATAGGGCTGTATAAATCAGTTTTCTGACTTAGAATTTCTTAGGAGATTTTTTTTTTTTTTTCAAATTTCTTTAAAGAAAAACTCATTAAAAAAAACACTAACAATTTATTAATATATAGCTTTAGCTGAAGGAAGAACAAGCAGAAAGTATAATTGTTAATGTTCGGAGATAGTTCCAATAAGATTTGTTCACAAGACATCTAGAAATACATTCCACGATGTATTCTCACAGTTTGAGTTACAAATTCAAGCCTGGTAAAATAACGTAGAAACACAGACTGTGAGAGTCACCAACTGGAAAACATAAAGCTCAATGTTGTAAGGACAAGAGGTGACTTAGCTGTAAAGGGAATGCCCACCATCTGTCCTTCCTGACCTCAGATCCCTCATGTGTGCTGCCCCTGTCCTCAGGATGAGGAGAATGAGGCTGGCCTCCTTTAGTCCCTCTTTGCTCCTAGCCATGTCTACTGTAACTGTGGCTCTCGTTTGTAAAAAAAACAATTGTAAACAGAATCTGGGATTAATGTGTCCCAGAGCCCTGCTTCGTGGAATTAGCTGCTCACATTTGAGATACTCCATGTTCGGTGTCTTCACCACAGTGGCATCACTTGAATACAGCAGCTGAAGAGTCAGTAGAGCGTTGGAGTTCCAGATGTTCCACAAAATTAGCGATCAATAACATTTGTCCTTCAGTCAGCCATAATCAAAGAAATAAAACTGTGGTGAGCACAGCATAAGAGAGACAAAAAAATCTGATTCTAATTAGCATAAGTACTGTCCTAATAGGTGTGTTTTCCATAAAGCTGTGATTTCTGCATCTGCATGAAAGTATAACCAAAACATTTTTCATTTGTTATAGACAATTCCCATTTGAAAGATCACTTACAGTTGGCTAGTGCAGTTCTTTACTTTATATCTCAGTATTGAAACTGTTAGAGAGTCACTGTCATGCAAGTTTCAGAAATACTGCAGTAACACATAGAACTGTATATAAATCACTAATCAGTTAATCACCAATTCATTGAATTTACTGAATGCCAGTAGTTTATGTTACATTTCTTGCTGGGAGTGCTCTCTATAAGAAGGGATGACAGATAAGAAGGTGTTCACAAGTTACTTGGATCTTTCTATGTATTATTGTTTCCCAATGGGGAGATGATAAGAGGACTGCCTCTGTGGGAATCAGATTTCAGTTGAGTCTATCAAAACTTGGAGGTAAAAGTGAAATTAAGGACAGAGCAGAATCTGGAGCTAGTTGCATCTGTCACTTTGAACTGATTTTTGGGAGGGGGTGGGGAGAAAGGAGAGGATGAAAAGCCCTGAGGATCTTTGTGAGGAGGGTCTGTGAGAAAGTCTTAGGAGAAAAATCTAAAGATTGTTCCTAAGCCTTGGCTTCTGTTAGCCCCCTGCTGCTGTTCTTCATCAAGTTGTTTTAATGGCTTTCAAAGCAACTGAGTGGAAAATGGTTTCTCTGGAACTTTAAGGAGCCTGAACTGAAAACTGTCATTGCTCTATAAGTAAAACACATCAAAGATTGATGGAAGAATTGCTTGTTAAACACATTGTAGATTTAATTAAAAAAAAGTCTGATATCATAAAAGAGACATCAGATCATCATAACTACCTAAAGGTGAAAGTTTAATGGCTTGTCATCTGCTCAGGAACCTGTGTTAAGTATCTCTTTTCATAGCTTTTGTGACCCTCTGTATGTCTGCAAAGTGGTTTTTTTTTTCCACCAGTGTTGCGGTTTTTTTCATAATGTATAGATGGAAAAGTACCAAAGCATAAAAAATATGTAGGTGGTCGTTACTGCGCTTTTTAATTTTCTGTCTGTCTTGAGGGATGCCTTTTTCTGGTATTTTTAATTAACTAGGGCTTCAAATTCTTATCTATTTCTGAAATAGCTGTTTTTCTTTGTGTTGCAATGCATAATATTTGTTCTGTGTGTTCAGTGTGTGCAAAGTGCATTTGTGTATCACCTTGTAATTGCATGTTTCTTCTGGAATCTCCCCTTTCATTTTCCTCTGCTCTCCCCACTGTCAGTTCTCTCCACAGTCCTTCCAAACAGTAAAGAGTGTGTGTTTTTTACTGCTGTCTTGTAGATGTCATGCAAAAAAAAATAAAAAAAAGGGAAGGAAAAAAATGTGCATTGAAAACAGCATTTCCACTGAAACTGTGAGCCTTGTTTTTTAAAACCAAGGTGCACTTTTACTAAGCAAATACAAACAATTCATATTAAAGACTAGAAGAATTCCTCAGCAAGCTGATAAAGTGCAATATTCCATCTTCAAATTTCAAAAATACTTAGTGTTGTAATTCCAATTTTTATTCACAAGTTCCTTCTGGAGTAAAACAGCTACATCTATGCATGATTCTGACTCCAGATCTGATTCTGTGAAATGTAGAAAATCAAATTTCCCAAGAGCCTAATATGTGATGACTGCAATTATTGGATTTTTTTGCAAATGATAAGGCTTACAAATGGTATGTTTCATCAAAATGCATGACACTGAGTGAAATCTGTCAGATTTTCATGGTGCACAATGTCATTTAAATAGGGAGTAAGAATACTGACTGTCCAATCAAATACATAGGATTTTGTCACTTGATGTTATTGTTTTAAGTATTCTTTTCAGTTATATTTGTCAATTTAGATTATATTTTATTTAGCTGTAATGGTTATTTGTAAACTTAGAATTGATATAGCATTTTGGTTTGCATCATAAAGAGATTCTAGACAATAAGTGTGTCTGACCTGATACTAAGATCCTTGGCGTGAATTTTTATAACTTTGTGAAATGCCAACCTTACTGAATAAAATGAAATTTTAGCTCCTCTTGTTGATGAGGCCACATCGTCCCTCACATTGTTTCTGTTCAGTCCTAGTTTAACCAAATTCACAAGCAATTTGAGTAACTTTCTTTTTTTTTTTTTTTTACTTAGCAAGCTGATTGGAGTAGCAGCAGTTCAGTGCTTTTTAACCAGAAATTATATATTCTGACAAACTGAGCTGGAAGTCAAGATGGGGAAAAAATAGGTGAAAACATTGAATTTGTATATTGAAAATAACATTATAAATAATAAAAGAAAAAAAAATTAGGCTATGACACTGAAAAAAACTATCACTGTTGACTTTATTTATTTTTGTTTTGGCTTCAAGACCTATCTTTGTTATCATTGTGCCACTTAAACTTGTAGACCTTTTGAAGCAGCAGGATTAGATGAAAAATTTGCTTTCAAAAATCAAATCTTTTGGCAAATCTGCCTTAGAATTTCATGTGTGTCTGCACTTAGCACTCTGCTTTCAGCATTTGTAACGTTTCTGACACTTGAAAATATTGGACACAGGCAATTTCTGGCTTACTTTGCAAAGCTGTGTTGCACTTCAGAGTGACATTTCCATAGCACTGCAGTTTGTACAGCCTAAAATTTTATCTGTAACTCATTTGTACTACTCAGAAAAATTAAAAACCAGTTTGAGATCATTTAATGTCATGATAGGACAAGGGAGAACGGCCTTAAACTGCAAGAAGATGGATGGAGATCAGCTCTTAGGGGGAAACTTGGCTGTCAGAGTGGTGAGGCACTGGCACAGGTTGCCCAGGGAACTTGTGGGCCGATGTCTCATCCCTGGAGATGTTTAAGGCCAGATTGGATGGTGCTTTGAGCAGCCTGGTCTGGTGGAACGGTGTCCCAGCCTGTGGAAAAGGGTCTGGGAACTGGTGGTCATGAAAGTCTCTTCCAGCCCAAATCATTCTGTGAATATTGGCCTCCTATTCAGTGAAACCAGTCACTAATCATTAGTACAGAAATTACTGGTATGGTATTTTACAGGATATTTCCACCAAATCTGAAACACTAATGTGTCTTCCTGATTGTTTCTGTGAACCATCCTTATTTCTTGTCAAGGAGAGGTGGTTGACCTGTCAGTCTGGAGTGCCCTGTTTCTTTTTATCTCATTACTTTCCCTTTGATCTGTCTAGGAGTTCAAACCTCTTGGCAGAAATGTGACAGTACTCACAGGAACGTACGAGCCTCCCTAGAGCATTATGGGACACTCCATGGAGAAAGATTAATTTGTTAAAGCAATAATATAAATGTCAAGACTTAAGTGTAAGAATTACTTTGGGGGTTGGAAAAGTAGAGATTTAATCACACCCAGGGGCTGAAAAAAAAAAGTCAGGGAAACGATTTCACTAAACTGAAAAATTGTCCGGATATTTGCTTTTGAAGTATTTCTGAAAAAACCTAGATGAATGCCAGCTGGCATTGTGTTTTCCCTCCCCTCTGTCTGCACACTCTTCTGCAGCCCATAGGATAGAGCAGTGTCAGGCCTTCCAGTCCTGCACTAAGTGGGATCTAAACCACACCCAGCAGTTGTGCCTTGGGGAGAGGATGAAAGGGAGGAGGAACAACTTTGTGCACTGCCCTGTTATGGATGTGTTTTAGTGAGAAAAGTGTGTCTTGCTCTTGCAAGGGAAGGATGGAATTGCCTGTAGTAGTTGTGAACGTTGAATCTTCATTCTCAGACCGGCCCTGCTGAGCCTGTGGGATGAACTTGTGACCTTTGTTCTTTTTCAGAGATTTAGGCTCTTTTGTAGGTGCTGGGTTCATGCCATTGCATGCTCAGGATGAAGTCTTAGAGCTTAAAGTGTCTTGGTGTTCTACTGGAGGAGCCAGCAAGAAGTGGCCCGTAAATAGGTTTAACATGCTCTGACTGTTCAGTACTGCTGACGAAACATGCTCAGAATCCTGGGACCCTGTCCATGAACATACTTGGAGGAAGCTGTAGCCTTGAGTTCTTATGAGATTTGGTGTATGGGATGTGTCCTCCCCTGCTCTTACTTCACCATGGAGACACCGTGGCAGAAATGCACCTGGCTTTGCTCCCAGTTTTGGTGAGACTCAGCATGTCCCAAGTGCTGCCTGCTAACCTTGGTCAAGCTTGTTAATGCCGGATCTTGGCTGTGTGAGGCAAGGTGCACAGTTTGTTGAGATGTATTTGCTGCATCGATTTGAATGCTGCATCAGAAGTATTTTGTCCTTTGTAAGTTTNGTCTTTTGTAAGTGTTATATATATATATATATATATATATGAATAGATTTGCTAACTATTTTAAAATTATACTACTCTGATCCATGATATTGTTTATCAGGTGCATTAGGAAAACCAAGTAACTTGGCAGTCATGCATAATGGATTGTTTGCTGTGTCGTTTGGGGTTTTTTAAAATCCAGTTTTAATGATACAATGGTCTGTGGACAGGGTTTTTCTTATCAGCATTCTGCTTCAGGTGACACTGTCAGTAGCTGTGTTTTTGGTTTTTTTTAATTAGAGCAGCGTTCATCAACTGCATAGTTTTTGAATGCAGATTTATTATCTGTTTAAATGTGAAATGGCCCAGTATTGTGGTAGAAGAGGGATAGTTTTATTTTCCTACTGGCTCCTTGTCAGCCAGAAAAGATTTTAATCAGATCCTATATAAGTTGCTGTGGATTGTTAGAATGACTAAAGAGGTAATGAGAAATATTAGACAATTGATGGTGGTGATTAGCTTTTGGCTGAAGTACCAGTGGCAACTTAAACTGTGGTTTTATGGTGTTGTCAGTGTTGTTTTCCTGAATGACATAGCAAAATTAATGATGAAAGGACAGTTTCTTTCCTTCCTCTCTTGGATGAGGGTCATGACCTGGGTAGCAAAGAAGAAGAAATTATGCTTGTAGGCGTAGTGGCTGCCTTGGGACTGATGATTTTAAGATTCATTTACTCCTTCTACCTCCTATACTTGTGTTTGCTTCTCTCCCTGCTGTGCCTGCAGAGATGAGGTGAGAGCCCTAAATCCCTGCAAAGTCAGGGGGTGAATCTCTGAGTCGAAAATCCTACATGAGGCTTTGCTGTACCAGTAACCGGCCAGGGAATCGTGAGTTGTGGGAATATGATGTGGACCAAAGCAGTGTTTATCCTGTGTGGAGCCTTTGGAGAATCCTCTTCCTAAGGGGTTTGAAAGGTTATTTTGACTGATGAGTGCACAGGATGAGTACAGGAAGGAGCTCAAGAATATTCAGTGAGAATTCTCATCAACTGTGGGATTTCGAACTTGCAGTGGGTACTTTAGATTGAATTTCACTCTGTCTTGAAACAGCTACTACAGATACATGACAGACATGATTGATCTAGGTATGATAGGATGAGTGCAGAATTATTGCCCCTGCCTCTCATTAAATATCACTAGTCTGAAATTTCAGTCAGGCCCTTTATCTTGGTAACTCGTCAAAAGAAGCAGCTGCCAGTGGACAATAAAAGAAGAAAACAGGTTTTCTGGAGATATTTTTAATTCTTCTGGTCTCTCTAAAAAAAAATCAAACAAACAAACAAACAAAAAAACCCCAAACAAAATTTCTTTTTCTCATGGTTATATATGTCTCAGTAAAATGTAGGAGTTTGGAAAATGTTGTCATCAGTAACTTAGGAGTTTAAATGTATTTCCCAAAGGAATTTCCAGGAATCGGTCTCACTTAATCTCACTAACACTCCATAAGGTAGTGGAGTAAAAATAATTATGTAATCCTAGACAAATATTGCATTTTAAGTCCCATCACAAAAATTACATAATTCAGTTAAAGATGTATAGATTCAACTGGGGGGTTCTGGCGTTAGGCTGAAATTGCAAAGGTCCAAAGTAAAGTATGAATTCAGTTCTTCCATCTTTCTAGTAAGGGTCTTAAGATGGGGAGGTTATTGAATGCTAAAAAGTGTTTTCATAAATCTCATCTTTTGGAGTTATTCATGAATTATTATAAATTGGGAGTAGAGCTGTGACCCATGTCTGTGTTTCCCAGATTAATTTATTACTGAACTACAAAGCCCATGTTTGTTTGTTTGTTTGTTTGTTTGTTTCCAACTGCAGCAATATGCAACAATTTATACAAATAAGGAAAACTCCAGAAAAAGAATGAAGCACAGAATACCCAGGAGTTCTCAGCAGCCTTTGGTTGAGGCATTTCCCTGGCTTTTGTTCTCTGAGCTGGAGCCAGCAGATCTGCCTCCTGGACCTCTGTTCCTCAGCCTCCTATTACAGTTATTGCAAATTGTGTGAGATTTTTTTCTTAAACAATAGCAGAAAAAAATCTTGGTAAAAGATTAGAGAAAAGGCCTTTGCTGGGGAGGTTTTCAGCAAGTATGGGTACAGGTGTGAGATGTGCAATGCATCTGTTTGAAAGTACAGCATTTATTTATAGTAAAGTATTTTGCCATCACATCAGCTGAATGCAGTTTCCAAATTATATTATCTCTGTTAACAAACTTATATTGTTATTAGGAAAATATTTCTTACCTACGTCCAGTCAAAGTTTCAAGTTTTATGTTTTCCTATAGTGTTCTGGAAAAAATGGTGTAAATAATTTTTTAAGTATGAAAGGTGTACGTTCCTTTTATACCTACAAAATAAGAAAGTGTTTTACAACTTGAAAGGGAAAATTCAGTTTAGTGAAAATGGCAAAATACATGCAGCAAAATTGAATAATAAACCAGGAATTTATGTCAAAAACCGACTGAATCTTTACTTGAAATTTTATAATTTGTATACAGTGACAGAGCAGTCTGAAGACTGCCTGTTAGCAGTTGGTTCCTTTGTACAGAATTGGGATTAATTTAATACTAGGAAATCCCCATCTGTATATCAACTTATAACCTTAAATTATATGCTGACTTGGCAGTAAAGTGATGTGAGAAAAGTAATAAATTTGACCTTTGTGCATATTGTGTTTCTTAATGTCCTTATTCTTTGTAGTATAGATTTCAGTGCACTGCTGTGGATTTGCCTTGGAATAAAGTGCTTTTGATCTGTACATGCAATTGTTCCTGATAATTATGTATATTAAAAACAGAAAAATGAGGTGAGAAAGGAGATTTTATTTAATTTAATGTACTTATATATGCTTAATTCTTCTGTTCTATACATTTCGTTCAGAGGTAAGCAATCTTAATGATAGCTGAATGCCAAGGTAAACTACAACAGCTCTATTGTTGAAAAGTACACACAAAAAAACAAACTGTGACCTGAAAAGTAAACTTCCAGAGGATTATAGGAGAAAGTTTACTTACACATCAGGTATCTTAGTTGTAATTGTTCTGGCAGTTGATGTACATAAAATGAACAAAGTGGCTTGGCCCAGTATTGCATTAACTGCTGAATAAATTAATGTGTTCTCCATTGTTTATTTTACCTCCCAAAGTGTGAAAAAATTGCACCTTTGAACAGTAAACTCTATTGCTATAACCATCTGTTTGCAGTTTCATTACACACTCCTACCAGAATAACCTTCTCTTTGAAGAGAAAGTTGATATGGGTTGTAAAAATTACGGTCTCTGACCTTAGGTTTTATGTCCCTTGAGGTATCCCTGGTGTGGTCTCTCTCCACTGGTAGATGTTAAGGTTTCTTCAAGAAGTACCTCTGTGTCTTCCAGCTATTTTCAGCTCAAAAGCCCGTGCATCCAAGAGTTGGCTGTCACACCGAGCTGAGCCCTCCAGTCTCTTGTTCAAGCCTTAAAATGAGCGGAGGGAGACCCCAGCAACTTTGTCCTGCCCTGCCCAGAACTGCTGTGTCAGCTGGGGCTGGCATGGTGTCCTTTAGTGGAAAGGATGTTTTGTCTCTGTGTGCTTCTTAAACTGTTGATATTGTCAATTAAACCAAATTAGCTGCACTAGTTTTTTGCTTCAGGTAGAATGTTCACTTTTAATTCTGTTAAAATGTCATCAGTTTGTGTATTTTTGGATGCATACTCCACAAAGGCACTAAACTCAGTTGTTTCCAACTGAAATACTTGAATAGGGAAGTTAAAAACTGAAAAATGCCATTATTTGTAATCATGATGCTTTTAAAATAAACACTCTGGATAGTTTAGTAATGAAATATTACAAGCTTTGTTTAAAAAGCAAACAGTCCCCCCCTTCCTCTTGAGCTTAAACAGTGGCTTGTTTAAAAAACCCAGTAAAATTCCATAACACTTAAACTCTTTTGAAGTAGTTTTTCAACATCAGCAAGTAATTCTGCAAATTGCTTTTGAAGATGAGGCTTCATTTACTCCAGCGTGTGCAGTCTGATGGAGTGGATTAGTGGGTGTGGACTGAAATGGTAATTTAGGGGTTTTTTTATGTGCATGTGTCTCTGTAGAACACTCCCTGTCAGACACATCTCTGTCCTCCGAACCAAGGCCGTTCTGCTTAACAGTCACTGCTGAAGACTTGCAGTCTGTCTTGCATTAATGTTGACCAATAATTTTTCATTATTAATTTTTCACTTTCATTCTACAAAATAAATTTTTCATCTTTTTTTTTTTTCTTTCCCTAGGGGAAAAAAAAAAATTAAAATCATTAGGTGAGTTCCCAGAACCAGCTCACACAAATATCAGTGGTGGGGTATGGGTAAAGATATGCAGGTGCAGTAGGAAAAGGAGTAGCCTGGTTTTTTGTTTCACTTCCACTGTTTTGGGACTGCACGCCAGGACAGGGTGACTTCAATCTTGCATTTGAATTAATAGTTATGTAATTGCATAGCCCAGCGTAAGCATAATACTGTGTACATTCAAAAGGAAAGAAAAAAAGATCACTCAGCTAATGCAAACGGAAATTATTTTATTGATTTTAATATATTTTTTGCATGGTTTTATGCTAGCTGAAAGTGCTTCCTTTCATTTTGAAAGATAATGTAGAACTTTCTATGAAGTCTGTAATTATATAAAAAGAAGGCAGCATTCTCCCTGCTTGCTACAAACCTTTCAAGTAGACAAAAAAATTATGATAAGTCATTATTTCAAATAGATTTCAGATGCAAAGTAGTCTATTCAAGACAGGGATTTTTTTTAGATGAAAAAGTTGAGTATTAAATGTCCTTGAATTTTTGACTGTTCATTTGCACTGGGGGTTTTTTTTTGTGGATGAAGATTTTTAGATACAGCATAGTAGTAAACAAAAAATAAACCCCCTTACTCATTCATTTAAAATATTCAACAGGAAGCAATGAAGCTTTTAAAGTGTATTGGATAGATATTGAATAGGTATTTTATTGTCATTTGGAAAACTTAAGGAGTCCAAACTTGCTTTAGCTGTCATTCTCAGTTTGCTTTCTCTTTCCTCATACAGGTTTCACAGCATTGTGATAACTACCAGTGCTTTATTTATTTTTTAAAAAATTGTATTTTGAGGGTGATTTTTTTTCTTTTATTCACACAATTTTTGTAGGTAACGTATGCTGAAAATACTATAAAAAATGTTCAGACAATGCAAAGTGATTTGGTGACTAATTGTGTCTGATAATGAAGTGAAAAGAATGAAGTCCTGAGTTTGTCCTGTAAGTGCAGTTTCTGGGGGCACATCATTGTGGGCAATGAAAACATTTTGTATTGATCCTATAGACCAGAGAGTTCCAGCATGAATAATTTAGCTGACAAGAAATGGTTTACATTAAATTATCAATGCTCACATGCTGCCACTGAAAACCGCTACAGATGTGACATCAGGTTCCATTAGGCCGAGAGAAGAAATGTAACAAGGAAGCCTCCACTGATGGCAGCACTTCTTCAGCAGTGAGAGGAGAAAGGAAGGGAAAGGTTCGTTTACAGAGGGATGAGGACATAACTTTTATGGCTTTGCTGTAGGGGAAGTCCACTCTGTTCAACCCAGGATCTGGGACTCGAGAAGCAACAGCTCACACGCATCTTTCCTGTTGTAGAACCATGTATTTTATAAACCAAAAACTTCTGCATTACTGAGTTGCTTTTATTGCAAATTTATCTCTTGGCAGCTTTTGCTGGTCATAAAAAGGTGAAGAAGGCTGAAATTAAAATCGCTGAGACCACTTAAGGAGGTAAAGGTGGCAGGAAGCAGAAGGAGCTGGATGTGTTGGTGAGGATTTTTGTCTTCCTCAGTCAGTTACTTGACTCCCCAGGCACACTGCTCATGTGGATTAACCTGATAAAACCCCCTCTAATAAGATGACAAGTTCAGTGTTCTCTTGCTATGAAGGTCTAGGCAAGAAATAGACACCTCAACAGGAGAATGCCTGGTGAATTTCCAGATAGAGGTATTGCTCTCTCTGCGCATTGATAACTGTGTGAATCCAGTGGTAGGAGATTGGTTGAATGTGAAAGTAAGTGCAATAGAAAAACCACAGTGTTTGAAAGAGAAGCATAACCCTCAAACCTTTAAAAAAAAATTTTGAGAGCAGAAAAAAGGCAAAAAATCGATTATTCATCTAGGCAGTTTTACTAATTTGGTCCATGTAAATCATTAAACAGGGACCTCACTCTTGCTTGGCTTTGCTAAATCTGGTTTAAGACCATTATTTGCCGATTAATTTTCTTATCTGTTTTTCTGTACCTATAGTATAATTATTTTATTACATGATGAAGAATGCTCATTATCCCTTTGCATTAAGGACATTAAGTGCTTTTATGTTTTAGGAGTGTGGAAACAGAGTAAATCAAGCAATGAGGATAGTTATTTTTATATTGTAATTGCTTCAACTTCTCCGGTTGGATTTTTTTCACAAATTTGGAACATTTACTCCTTGGGTGACTGCTTTAAACCCAATCCAAATGGTAGAGACTGGGGATCATGACTGTTGTTTGTCATTTTAACCCTCATTACTACTACTGCATGTAGCTTATCTAAATCATAATGTGTTTGTCATTTTTCTTAACTGCCTCTGTTTGTTTACATCAACTTTTGTCTGGGCTCTAACTGAATTGTAAGATCACTGAACAGGAACTGTTCCCACTGTATGTGTTTAGTGCCTTTCACAATGGGTCGCCAAACCTCATGTTGTCTCTCCTGTAATGTAAACAGAACCAAGTTAATCATTGTCATGGGCAGATTTCTTTCTCTTTTAGTGGTATATGAGACGTTAATTTGCTTATTTTGGACGTATTTTGGACATATGTCTCCTGCATGATAAGTGATCAGCTTGCACGGTCCATTACCTTTCTCTTCAAAAATATGTAATACAAGATACAAAACTTTTTTACTGAGGTGGTTTTGGTGTAACTTTACAGTTCTTGGCCACTTAGACTTTCTCTGCCCAAGCAGAAGTTTCCTGTGGATAAATGTGGGAGATGACATAAGAAGCAGTGCCTTTAATTTGGGCACTTTTTAAAGTATTAAATACATGTATAAGGCAAATAATATAGGAGAAGCTTTAAGTAGATTTTGGGCAACGATCATTTCTTCTTCACTTGTGTGTTGTCTGTCCAGAGTTCATTTCAAGGAGTCATCAAATAAGTGACAATCCAATGTAAATTTTATTTTTTTGAATAAAACTCCTAACAGAGTAACTGCAGGAAATCTGTTACTGTACTGTGTATGGAGCATTTATTTTATACACCCTTGTGTGATGTTGTGAAAAAATTATTACACAAAGTTAAAGGAAGCATTTAGAGCAGTTTTGTGAGTGTTCTTTCACTTGTTGCACCAATATGTTTTTGTTTACTCTTCAGAATAAAACTTTAATAAAAACTAGGAAGAATTAGCCTTTATTTGCACATGTTTAAAACATACATGTAATGTAGTTTGTCTGTAGCTGTTTCAGAAGCTGTCAGTTAATTCTTCTATACATGAGCAAGGCAAAGCTCTCTGTGCAGCTGCAGGACTTGAGCACTGGTTCGTTGAGATGAGGCAGATCAGTGCCCAGAAAAACCTCAGCCTTTTTCCCAGGCAGCCAGCTATGGCATAGTGCTTCTATATGATGAGAAATAGTGAATTGTTTTTTTACATTCACCATCTCTGTGTGATTCATGGTTTTACAGACTTCTGCTGTGTCAGCCCTTAGCGTGGCACTGTACCAAGGTTACTGCAAGCGGCGTGGCATGGACTACAGCATCCCTGTCCTTTCTCACCTCGAAACTCAGTAGCATCTTACAAATGGAGTATCACAGCTCTAATTCAATTAAATTATTTATGAAAAGGATCTCATTCTTTGGGAAGATTCTTGGAAATGATCCTTGAGGAAGGGCCTACACCTCTCTCTCTAAAATTGTGTTTACGTACTTACTCCTTCCATTTGAAAAAGCTGCATCCGCAGAGAAATTGTGAGTCCCAGGAGCGCTGTGCACCACAGCCACACTGAGGGGGTTGGTTTCTTTGGGTTGGGGTTTTTCTGAAAGCCCAGGATGGCATCAGTCTAACAATGATGAGTATTGGTACCTGTGCAGACACATTGCCTCATGTAGGAGCTGGTTCAAGAGCTTCCCAGGAGGCAGGCTGTGCATGGGCACTGCCCTCAGGGAGAAGAAGGAGGAAGGCGTTGAAGTGAAGAGTAGAAACTCCCAGTGACCTGTGTCATGTCCAAGGTCTGTCACATGTGGAGCATTCCCAGTATCACCCTACAGTGAGCACCATTTCTTTGAATGTGAATGTTTCTTTGGACATCATTAGCACAGCGAGTCCTTTTCCTCTTCTTTTGTGGCCTGTCTGGGCTAAGTCGTAGGCAAGTTCCTCTAGTAAGTAAGAGTTATCCTTTGAGCATTCTGGCAATGATTTGACCTTGTTGTTCAGATATTTTATTGCCTCAGGTGGTGGGGGAAAGCAAAGGACAGCAATATCACTGGCACAGTGATTCTTAAAACATTTCAGCCAGAGGGCATGTGGCAAAAAGAATGGTATTTTGATAGGCTGCAGACAAGTCCAACTTATCCATTACAGACAGTGTCAAGAGACTCCTGCCTGTAATTACAGCACTGAGCTGGTGCAGGAAGAGCCTTAGGAAAATTATTTCAAGGATGGTAGCAGGACAGAGAATGTGAAGATCAAGTATGGGTGATATAAACAGCTCTGTGCAGGTAGGAGTCACGTCTGCTGAACTTGCAGCCACTGTCAACACTTGTCTAGCAGAGAGCACTTGGCAGTGCCTGGTTGTCCTGGAATCACTTGAACCACAAGGCATTGAGTCTCCTTGTGCTCCTGTCAGCCTGGGAGTGAGCTGCTGTTAATTTTGATTAAGTTATCAATGCCATTACCGAGCCAGTCTTACAGACAATATGATCTTGTGACACACTTTGCACATTCAGGTAGTAGAGAAATAGCTATTTGTGCTTCCTTTTTAGAGTTGAGGGAGGACTGTGTTTAATTTGGGGGCCTTTTTGAGGCACTGTCTTTTGCCACCCCTCAGTGCCTTTTGCCAGACTTGGAAGAGTGTTCTGGGGAAGCATTGCTGTGTGCTTTCTCTGTTCTTGAATTTTAGAGACAGGTTGCCAGGCAAGATGGACATCTTGTCTGACCCGGTATGGCTTTCTTATGCAATTAGTACTTATGTAAGTGATCCATCTTCTGTGTAACATGAAACGAACTTGTCTCACATGCTGCCTCCCCTGGAATACAGCTTTATTAATTTACACATACTATATGCACTAGTTGAGTGTTGCAACATCACAGAACCTGATCACTGAGCACAGAACTAGAGTGTGATTACTTTGTGATTAAAGATTTACCAAATCGATTATGTGTTACACAAGGTTGTTGCAGTATCAGAACTGCTATTCTGAACAGATTAAAACTAGGGTAAAATAATTCTGACACATTCATCTTTATAAACATCACAGGACACATTTCCTCTGTATGAAGGAATTTCCATTCTTCCTGTATGAAGAATAATTTTTTTAAATCTTTCTCAAATGTCATAAGATAATATTTTCTCTTTCCTGTCATCAATGTTTAGATCTCCCAGAAGTCAGTTATATTCAGTTCTCACCGCATTAAAAGATAGTGATTGTTCCTTATTAGACAATGGAGAATGTACTACTTGTAATAATGCAATTACATATGCTTATTAAAATAAAAATGTTAAGGGTTTGAGAGAGCCTTTGTGTTTCACAAAGATATTTCTCTTTTTCAGGAGTGATGCTGACCACTGATACCTGTAATATTGCAGCTATCTGTAACTGTGCTGATAGCAGAGCTTTGTCAAAGACCAGGATATATAGAGTGGAACAGTTTAACAAGTAATCATAGCCACTTGGCTTTTAAAAGCATGAATCTTGATCAGCTGAGCAAGCAATGCTTTTGTCCCAAGGATAAGATAGAGATACTACATGCAGCTTGATATAGTTGGTTAGAAGCTGGTTGGAATTAATGTTCTGTAAAGTATGTAAAGCAACATAAGAACCATTGGTAACTGTTTACATGCTATTAATAATTAGCAACCTTCCTAGCAGTCTGTTAGGAAAGAACCATGCATTGGGTATAATAGAAACTCAACTCCATTCGGTTGGGTTCAAATTACATTTGACTTTGACAATGGGGCAGGAATGGGGCTCATTTGAGTTTCTGCCACTGTAAACAAAGAGATGTTGGAATGTTTCATTTGTTTATTGATTTATTTATTTGGACAGGTGCAACTTGATCATATGAAATAATTTTTTAATTCAAATATAGGCAGAAAATATCTTAGTAAGCATTGTCCAGTCTCAGTATATGATACTAGCCAATGTCTTGACTCAAATTTAGCCTGTGGCTGGTTTTGAATTTGGGTCTTAGACTAATCAAATCATGTTCTATAACATGTGCTTTACCTGGGCTTAGTAAATACAGATTTTATTTTCTGCTTAATTTCTTTTTAGGTACTAAGTTCCTTCTTTTACTTTCTGCTGAAAATGATGTGTGTCTCTGTGAGTGTAATGGTAATAGAGCTCATCCTTGGGAAGAGGTCATTCAGTTCTGATGGATCCCATCTGTATGAGGATGATTCTCTAGGGTGTAATTTTCCTCAGCTATTTGAAACCCTCTCATAAGTGCTCCAAAGCAATCAGGTTCTATAATTTGCAAAATGATGGCAAGAGGGAAGAGCCAGAAAGATTGTTGGTGGGATTGTATGTTAGAATGCAGTATCACAGGACTAGCAGCCTAAATTAATTCAAAAAGAGACTTGATTCAAGTTGGGTTTTTTGGGTTTTTTTTTGCATCTCCAGCAGCTGGACACCCACACTTCTCAAAGTGGACACAACAAAGGGAGAATGGATGATAGTAGCACCAATTTATGATTTGGGGTGGGGGAAGGTTGAGACTACAGAAACAATATGAAGGTACATGCAAAAGACATTACCCTTGGTACAAAGTTTTCCAATTCTTTTGTGTATAATGGGAAATTGTCCATCAGTCTGCTAACAAATCCCACATATACCTTGCTTACAGGTGGAAATAAACCTACAGAAAGATTGAGCTGTCCTTGCGCAATTGATACCCTAAATTATCTTACCATACAACACAGCCTGTTTGCAGCTGTGTGTTGCAGCATAGTCCTATCAAAGTTGTTCCTCTATCTCTCACCAGGTGGAATGATTTGGATACAAACTCAGATTTGGAAGCAATGGCTTTAATATTTCAGTTCACACTGAGACTCTGCTGTCTTTATTTCCCTTTTGACATTATACTGCATTTCAAAAAGGACAGGGCTTCTCCTGTAATGCCCGCATTCGATTCCTGTCCGTGCTCACAGAAGGTATGTGCAGACACCAGTGGAAGCACGGATTAGAGTTTCTCTTGAGGTGAACAACTGTTTATAATTAGAATTGTGGGAATGAAGAAAAATGCAGCTAGCAAGCAAACAGTCCTCCTTCCAAAAAGCTTGGTAAACTCATAAAGCTCAGAGGCTTAATCTCTGAACCAGAGTGCTTGTTATCTAATCCCCACCAGCTGTTGTGTACTTGGTAGCCATGACATCTGTAATAGAGCTGAAGGGCCTGTCTATATTGGTTGGCACCTTTACCCACCAACTGAACTTGATTCTTCTCTCATTGCTCACATTTACCTGCTTTAAATCATTAACCAGTTGCCCAGGGTTTGATCATCCATTTAACCATACTTTATAATAGAAGTCAAGTGCTGCTTTTCACATTAAGCATATTTTAGGTATGTAGGTCTTCAGCAGGTCTCGTTTTTGTGTTGCTAATAAGAAAAAGGTATCAACCACAAGAATTTCCTCTGGTTTCACAGACCTGGGAGTCTCTTGAGTTCTATTTAAGCTGAAAAACACCATTGCACTTCCAGTAAACAGAGTAAAGAATTATATGCATCTCCATTAACTGATGTGTATGAACTGCTATAGGTAATTATAGAAGGTATACTATAAATGTAAGCAAGGTATATGTGTTCATTATAACTGTGAAAGAACACTTGTTTTCAGAGGTCATTGTCAGCTGTGCTGTAGTGGATATTGTTCTTTTTAAGCTGGCAGAGGGCAGGAATTGGCCCATCTTGAGAAAATCAGCCATTTTATATCTCCCACTTCTTGAGTGAGTGCTGTGATTTCAAGCCTGCTGTGAGACAGTGCCTCAGCTCCACCAGCAGTGCAGAGGAGCATCTGCTGTGTAGGGTAGAGTGTGACCCCTTCATGTTAGGTGTGGATAAAACTCCTATTTTGGTCCTTGTAAGGGGTTAGAGGGAAGGGGTCTTGTTCCTGGATCCCACATGGGTTTGGTTAGGGGCTAAGTGCTGAACTGTAAGTGTTCTCAAGGGAAGAGCATTTCTGGACATGGAAGAACATACCCATGGGTTATTTTACTGGTTAAAACATAGATGTTTATAGCTTCCTGGCACCATGAATGGTTAGGCACTGAAGTTGATGCAGTGGCCAAACTGGGCCTGAAGGCTGCAGTAAACATACGGTAGCTGTCATTATAATATTGTGGGTCTATGATGTTGAGCTGTCCTAAGACAGTTCCCAATGTCTGTAATACTGACTGTCAAAATCCAGAATACTGGCCTCATAAATAAAACCAACTATACTAAGTTTTCAATGAAATGCCTCTTAAGTTTTGCTAAATTTTGTTGCAGTATTTTTTCATTTGGAGTTAACTTGACTGATTTTTTTTTTTTTTCCTCCCAGAATGGCACTAAGAAGTTCTGGGATTTCATGAGGACACATGACAGGTAATGATGGCATCACATTATTTCCCTTTGTCTTCATGTTGTATTTCATACTGTATTCTCTTTCATTGGTCAAGTGGTGTTGATGCTGTCTTTCCTCCAATTTCCTTTTCAGTTCTCACTTTTTGTGTAATACTTGCAGGTGGTTCTCTACTCTTTAAGATTAGCAGACATTTTAAAATCTCCTTGTGGTTTATAATGTTTTCAGTAAGTTTTGTCTGTGCTTGACTATTCCTGTATTAGAGTTCTAACACATAATCTATTGTACATTTTATTGATTGCATAGAAGGTGGAACTGAAAGTTTGAATTATATGAAATGCTCTTTTTTTGAGTGGGAATTTATTATCTGAAGGAAGGTGTTTCTTCTGATGTATTTCTCTGATCGGGGAAGAAAAGCAGTTAACTCCTGACTTTAAGGATCAGTTCATACAAGATTATAACAAATAAGGTGTATATATTACAGACCAAGTCTCAGTGTTATTAAAACCTAAAATATTTATAAGTCTTTCAAAAGTATTAGTATTTAATCTGTTCTCTGAAAATTCAGGTACTGGAAGATAAAAATAAAAAGCAAGGGTAATAACTTTTTCCAAGAAGAAGCTTTTCTAAATCTATTAAATATAAAAAATGTAGCAAGACGCTAAAATAAATTGTGACATAACCAGAACCACATCAAGAGATGTGTTTTTCATGTGCATTAAATAACTAAAATCCAGTTGCATTTTGGGAAATTCTTATCTGTTGGATCCCTTTAAGTCCTTACATGAGCCTTTTTGTGACATGCGTCTTTACATGCGTGTGGGTGCCTGGAAAGGATATAAAATTCCAGCAGCATTTTTTGTCTGTATAAAGATTATGAAGGTAAAATTTTCAGGAAGACTGGTAAAGTATTAACTAGATTAAAAAATGCCTGTACTGCTTGAGAATGAGGACAGAAAAGGGAGTGATATTTCAATACTGAACTTCAGACTTGCTCTTGGAATTTGCCTAGAAGACAGTTCTGTCTTTGCACTTTGTCTGCCCATATGGGCATGTGCCTGAATTTATGATGGCAGATACAAAGGCTGAAATGATAATTGATTGCTGGAAATTTAATATATGCCCATTCAAGCAAGTGCATCCAGCCTCAAGTCACAGTGCTGAGAACATGACTTACAGATGAATTTGTATGACTATTTTTGTTTAAATTTTAGTTTATCACTGTGTGATAATGTGTGAATATATGCAACTAACTGAGTGGGGTAAGTATTAAAGGATCTGTTTTCCATGAACTTCTTGGGAACAGTATTTCTGAAGGACTTTCGTGGACATTTTTAAAATAGTTGAGAACATAACTTTATAAAAAGGCTACGGCCACATGTCGTGCCAGTCATCTCTGGTCACATAACATTTGTTAGCTTCAGATGCACAACAGCTGCCACCCCAACTTATTAGTGACTACTGTTGAACTGCAGAATCTCTAACACTCTTTCACAAGGAAATTCATTGCGGCTTCTGACACCAAAGGTAGTAATGTGAACTTTCTGCATAGGAAATCCACGGGTTTACTTTTTTTTTTCTTTTTTTTTTGTGTGTGTGTGTGAATAGGAAGGCAATTATTATTCAATACATTAGTCAGATTCAGAAATCCTTATCATACCTTAAAGCCCCACATTTTGCTTTATTTTAATAGCTGTGATGCTTGTTATATGGAAGAGTCATGTTATCTAGTTCCTGAAGATTATAGAGAACTTAATACTGAGAGAGGTCTTACTGGTTAATTACTGTTAATGAAGGATAAATATTGAAAAAGTGAGAGGTTTTTGGGACACATGGTCTGTTGGTCAGAATTTCCTAGTGTGTATGTCTGCTTGAAGAAGATTGTAGGTATTTTCCAGAATTAAGCTCCCTTTTCTATAATACTTTTTCATAAGTATTCATAGCTTACTACTTATGGAAGTGCTGTTAGAGTGTTAAATGCTCCAAGTGTGTGTAACAGGGCTGTTTACCTGAACTGAGCATGTTGGGATGCCAGATCTGCAAAGAACACATTATATATTTACATAGAATGGATATGTATTATGAATTTACTGATGATGAGTAAAAGAACCAACTGTGTAATCACCTGAAGCCAGACATTGTGCCCAACCCATGTCTCTATTTGTCATCCTCTCTCAGCAGCACAAGTAAACATGCTTAAGACTGACTTCCTTGCTGCCTGGTAATGAACTGAGAGCTTGTGTGCTGGGTTCCTTTGGGACCCCAGTGTTCTGTCTTATTTCAAATTAGGTCAATAGATGCCAATATTTAATAGATTTGTATCTGAATCTTCTGATTTGTATCACAAGATCCAGGAAAATATTTACCCAGAGAGATGAAGTTATTGTTGTATAAATGTATCCTTTCCAACTGTTCAGATGAACAGCTGATTAAATTAGACAAAGAAAAAAACACAAGGACTGCAGTAGTCACTTCATTTGCCTTAGCTGTGAGTCATCATTTAAAATCTCACTGGATGTTGCAGTAGGACAAGATCATTTAACCATATGAGTCTAACCATAGAGTCTGGTGGTGTAACTCTAGCACAAAGTAAAACAGCAGAATTGGTATTACTTTTCATTTTTTCCCTTTTATTTCTTTTCTGTAGTTATTTCAGATCTGGGCATGAGTCTACAGTACAGGTTTATGAGCTTTCTTAAGATCAAGATCATTCAGAACTGCACAGCAGTCTTGAAGTCACTGCTGTAATTTTTGTTGAACAAATAATTGCTCATTCCCAATCCCTCCATGCTGCTTAAAGATAAAAATAGTTATGTGCAATATATTACTGGTCACACAATAAACTGTCTTAAGGCAAACTTTCAGAACCTCTGCTGTCAAAAGTCACCTGCCTGTCAGCATAGACAAAAGAAGCAGCATTTCTTACCATATTTAGGTTTAAATTCTAACAGAAGGAAGATCCACAACCAGGACATACCCATGAACAATAATTTCATCCTGGAATGCTTTGCCCAGAGAGAATGAGGAATCTCCATCCTTAGAGAAATCCAAACCTTGACTGGAAAAGGCTCTGAGAAATCAGGCCTAACTTAGATGTTAGCGTGACTTTTAACAGGAGATTGGATCAGATGATTTCCAAAAGTCACATTTTACAAGCATATAAAATGCTTAATGAATGTTACAGTTCCCATCTAAAAACTGTCAAAAATTTGCAAACTTGTCAAGAAATCTGTAAATTTCTAAGCTTTTTTCTATTGGAAAATAATGAGCTTGCTATTGTTCTTGTCATGTGGAGTTAGATTTAAGTTAAGCTTTCTTTGAAACATGCAGATGAACATTATTAGAGATCATTGGAAGGTTTTCCTATGTCATTAGAAACAACAGTGAAGTTTACTAAAAATGAATTAAGTATAAATCCTTGATTACCTCTTCTCCACTGTGATTATTGAACAAGTTTGTTGAGGTGTTGCTCCTAAGTGTTACATAATTTTGGCCTGCTGTTAGGTACACAGCAAAAGATGCTTTCTGCAGTTATGCACTGCTTACTTTTCTAATTAAGTGTAATTTTCTTTTTTTTTTTACTCAAGATTATGTGTTCAGTCATTATTAAACATATCCTGATGAAAATCAAGTGGAGTGCATGCAATGAAAATTTAGATGCAAGGTGTATTTCAAGATTCTTTTTAGACTTGGGTCTGTCAGAACTGGGTAGCGATTTGTGGGGGTGTGATTTGCAGGTTGAAGAGCTGTTAATTTTTTTAAGGACTCGGCTTTTAAAAATAAAAGTCTTTATCAGGAGAATGTTTTCCTCCTGCAAATATGTGGTGATTTCCTGTTAGAAATAGAAACATACTAAATTTTAGAGAATAACCATCGATATCTGTACCAAAAAAACAATCTCTAAAACCAGACTCGGGTAACAGTTATATTCTCCCTCATCCTAATTTTGCTATATTTAGTACAGTAAGAGCCTGAAATGTAATACTTAAGTTCTACATTCATCTACTTTATAAAGCAATAGACCACGTTCGTTTCAGGTTTCAGCAGCTCCCCTTAAACAGATTCAAGGCTTTTAAAAGGAATAATTTGGGAACAGATGAAGGTCAGTGTACAGTCATGTGCTCCCTTCTGTGCTTTGAGTAATAACGCTTGAGAACAGGGACACAACTGTACCTTTTCCTAGTTGACAAAACAAATTTATGTCTACCTCTCCATTTGAAAGTATGAAAAATTTACTGGAAAGTTCACTGCATTTAAAAGAGAACAAATCTGAGGAGACTGAATTGTGTGCAAAGTAGTTATGTGAGTTCCTCTCAACTCTGAAACTATCGTGTGATAAATGAGAAGCATTTGGACTAAAAGATTTGCAACTCTACATGTGAATTGTACCCCATTCATGCTGCATTTTTACCTTCAAAAACATGTCACAGTGACTCAGCAGTGATTTAAAAATTCTTCATGAAAAAAACGGAAAGTTTATTTTTATATGGCTGCTTTATAAGATTTGCCCTTCTTTTTAAGTAAAGAGATTAATTTGTTTTACATTTAAAACAAATTAATTCCTAATTTGATTTGTTTCCTCGGAAAAAAAAAAAGACTTTACAGTTGATCTGTTGAAAAGAGAACCGAAAAGCAACCGAGGTTTTCCATCCGGAGTGAGTTTCCAGGGTGAAGGAAACCAAAGCGATCTCCACCTCAGTCTGTACCTTCCACAGGTACCAGTGCCAGGGGCAGTCAGGAGGCACAGCTCAGGAGCTGCAGGTGTGCAGGTACCTGGCCGAGGGCAGGGAGAGGCCGGGGATGGCTCACCAGCGATCGGGGCTGGCTGCCCAGGGCAGGGACAGGCCGGGGATGGCTCACCAGGGATC